>CM022297.1:549660747-549713187 GCA_011799875.1 Thinopyrum elongatum
AATTTTAGTTGATTTCTTTTGCTATTAGAGTTTCATTAAAGTTTTCTAGTTCATTCTTTTTTCTATTAGAGTTTCATTAAAGTTTTCTAGTTCATTCTTTTAGTTTATTATTTTTGCTATTAGAGTTACGGACGAAAACTAATCTGTTACAAAGGGATTTCATTTTTTTGAACTTATTTGAACTCCAGACTTTTTGTGTGTTCAAAATGAACCATTCAAAGCCACATCATCAATTTTCAACCCTTTCTGACTTCATCTGTTATTTTTCATGCATTTACTGTTTTTTTGAGCTAAATGACCCTGAAATTGAAAAGCACTTCACATGAACTCTGAAGAGGTTGAAAATTGGCATCATATCATCATTTCACCCACATAGCATGTGCTAAAAAGTTGAGAGGGTTACGGCAAAAACTGGATGCACTTCGTGTACAAAATGGACAGTCTCTTTCGAAGTATCAGGGTTTCGGACAAAAACTCATCTATTACAAAGGGATTTCATTTTTTTACTTATTTGAACTCCATACTTTTTGTGTGTTCAAAATGAACCATTCATAGCCACATCATCAATTTTCAACTCTCTTTCTGACTTCATCTGTTATTTTTCATGCATTTAACCGATTTTTTTGAGCTAAATGACCCTGAATTGAAAAGCACTTCACATGAACTCTGAAGAGGTTGAAAATTGGCATCATATCATCATTTCACCCACAAGCATGTGCTAAAAAGTTGAGAGGGTTACGCAAAAACTGGATGCACTTCGTGTACAAAATGGACAATCTCTTTCGAAGTATCAGGTTTCGGACAAAAACTCATCTGTTACAAAGGGATTTCATTTTTTTAAACTTATTTGAACTCCAGACTTTTTGTGTGTTCAAAATGAACCATTCAAAGCCACATCATTAATTTTCAACCCTTTCTGACTTCATCTGTTATTTTTCATGCATTTACTGATTTTTTTGAGCTAAATGACCCTGAAATTGAAAAGCACTTCACATGAACTCTGAAGAGGTTGAAAATTGGCATCATATCATCATTTCACCCACATAGCATGTGCTAAAAATTTGAGAGGTTACGGGCAAAAACTGGATGCACTTCGTGTACAAAATGGACAATCTCTTTCGAAGTATCAGGGTTTCGGACAAAAACTCATCTGTTACAAAGGGATTTCATTTTTTAACTTATTTGAACTCCAGACTTTTTGTGTGTTCAAAATGAACCATTCAAAGCCACATCATCAATTTTCAACCCTTTCTGACTTCAATCTGTTATTTTTCATGCATTTACTGATTTTTTTGAGCTAAATGACCCTGAAATTGAAAACACTTCACATGAACTCTGAAGAGTTGAAAATTGGCATCATATCATCATTTCACCCACATAGCATGTGCTAAAAGTTGAGAGGGTTACGGCAAAACTGATGCACTTCGTGTACAAAATGGAATCTCTTTCGAATTATCATCGGTTTTCAGACAAAAACTCATCTGTTACAAAGGGATTTCATTTTTTTAAACTTTTGAACTCCAGACTTTTTGTGTGTTCAAAATGAACCATTCAAGCCACTCATCATTTCAACCCTTTCTGACTTCATCTTTTTATTTTTCATGCATTTACTGATTTTTTTGATGCTAAATGACCCTGAAATTGAAAAGCACTTCACATGAACTCTGAAGAGGTTGAAAATTGGCATCATATCATCATTTCACCCACATAGCATGTGCTAAAAAGTTGAGAGGGTTACGGCAAAAACTGGATGCACTTCATGTACAAAATGGACAATCTCTTTCGAAGTATCAGGGTTTCGGACAAAAACTCATCTTTTACAAAGGGATTTCATTTTTTTAAACTTATTTGAACTCCAGACTTTTTGTGTGCTCAAAATGAACCATTCAAAGCCATATCATCAATTTTTAACCCTTTATGACTTCATCTGTCTTCACTTTTTCTTCGCTTATGTCCTTTGCTTATTGCGCCGTAACCATGGATATTCTTCATCGCTTAACAGGGTGCTTGGGTCAGCCTTGACTTTGAAGGGAGGAATTTCATGAAACTTTTCATAATCTTCAGACATGTCTGTCTTACCCTCCACTCCCACGATGTCTCTTTTCCCTGAAAGAACTATGTGGCGCTTTGGCTCATCGTATGATGTATTCGCTTCCTTATCTTTTCTTTTTCTCGGTTTGGTAGACATGTCCTTCACATAGAAAACCTGCGCCACATCATTGGCTAGGACGAATGGTTCGTCTATGTACCCAAGATTGTTCAGATCCACTGTTGTCATTCCGTAATGTGGCTCTACCTGTACCCCGCTTCCTGACAGATTGACCCATTTGCACTTAAACAAAGGGACCTTAAAATCATGTCCGTAGTCAAGTTCCCATATGTCCACTATGTAACCATAATATGTGTCCTTTCCCCTCTTGGTTGCTGCATCAAAGCGGACACCACTGTTTTGGTTGGTGCTCTTTTGATCTTGGGCGATCGTGTAAAATGTATTCCCATTTATCTCGTATCCTTTGTAAGTCAATACAGTCGAAGATGGTCCCCTGGACAACGAGTACAGCTCATCAGAAACAGTGTTATCACCTCTGAGACGTGTTTCCAACCAACTGCCGAAAGTCCTGATGTGTTCACATGTAATCCAGTCGTCACACTGCTCCGGGTGTTTGGAGCGCAGAATGTTCTTGTGTTCATCGACATACGGGGTCACCAAGGTAGAGTTCTGTAGAACTGTGTAGTGTGCTTGAGACCAAGAATGCCCGTCCCTGCATATTATTGAGTCCCCTCCTAGCGTGCCTTTTCCAGTCAGTCTCCCCTCATACCGCGATTGAGGGAGACCAATCTTCTTAAGGTCAGGAATGAAGTCAACACAAAAACCAATGACATCCTCTGTTTGATGGCCCATGGAGATGCTTCCTTCTGGCCTAGCGCGGTTACGGACATATTTCTTTAGGACTCCCATGAACCTCTCAAAGGGGAACATATTGTGTAGAAATACGGGGCCCAGAACGACAATCTCGTCGACTAGATGAACTAGGACGTGCGTCATGATATTGAAGAAGGATGGTGGGAACACCAGCTCGAAACTGACAAGACATTGCGCCACATCACTCCTTAGCCTTGGTATGATTTCTGGATCGATCACCTTCTGAGAGATTGCATTGAGGAATGCACATAGCTTCACAATGGCTAATCGAACGTTTTCCGGTAGAAGCCCCCTCAATGCAACCGGAAGCAGTTGCGTCATAATCACGAGGCAGTCATGAGACTTTAGGTTCTGAAACTTTTTCTCTGCCATATTTATTATTCCCTTTATATTTGACGAGAAGCCAGACGGGACCTTCATACTGAGCAGGCATTCAAAGAAGATTTCCTTCTCTTCTTTGGTAAGAGCGTAGCTGGCAGGACCTTCATACTGCTTTGGAGGCATGCCGTCTTTTTCGTGCCAACGTTGTAGGTCCTCCCGTGCTTCCGGTGTATCTTTTGTCTTTCCATACACGCCCAAGAAGCCTAGCAGGTTCACGCAAAGGTTCTTTGTCACGTGCATCACGTCGATTGAACAGCGGACCTCTAGGTCTTTCCAGTAGGGTAGGTCCCAAAATATAGATTTCTTCTTCCACATGGGAGCGCGTCCCTCAGCGTCATTCGGAACAGATAGTCCGCCGGGACCCTTTCCAAAGATTACGTGTAAATCATTGACCATAGCAAGTACGCGATCACCGGTACGCATGGCGGGCTTCTTCCGGTGATCTGCCTCGCCTTTGAAATGCTTGCCTTTCTTTCGACATTGATGGTTGGTCGGAAGAAATCGACGATGCCCCAGGTACACATTCTTCCTGCATTTGTCCAGGTATATACTTTCGGTGTCAGCTAAACAGTGCGTGCATGCGTGGTATCCCTTGTTTGTCTGTCCTGAAAGGTTACTGAGAGCAGGCCAATCATTGATGGTTACAAACAGCAACGCATGCAGGTCAAATTCCTCCTGTCTGTGCTCATCCCACACACGTACACCGTTTCCATTCCACAGCTGTAAAAGTTCTTCAACTAATGGCCTTAGGTACACATCAATGTCGTTGCCGGGTTGCTTAGGGCCTTGGATGAGTACTGGCATCATAATGAACTTCCGCTTCATGCATAGCCAAGGAGGAAGGTTATAGATACATAGAGTCACGGGCCAGGTGCTGTGATTGCTGCTCTGCTCCCCGAAAGGATTAATGCCATCCGCGCTTAAACCAAACCATACGTTCCTTGGGTCACCTGCAAACTCAGTCCGGTACTTTCTCTTGATTTTTCTCCACTGCGACCCGTCAGCGGGTGCTCTCAACTTCCCGTCTTTCTTACGGTCCTCTCTGTGCCATCGCATCAACTTGGCATGCTCTTTGTTTCTGAACAGACGTTTCAACCGTGGTATTATAGGAGCATACCACATCACCTTGGCAGGAACCCTCTTCCTGGGGGGCTCGCCGTCAACATCACCAGGGTCATCTCGTCTGATCTTATACCGCAATGCACCGCATACCGGGCATGCGTTCAAATCCTCGTACGCACCGCGGTATAGGATGCAGTCATTAGGGCATACATGTATCTTCTGCACCTCCAATCCTAGAGGGCATACGACCTTCTTTGCTGCGTACGTACTGTCGGGCAATTCGTTATCCTTTGGAAGCTTCTTCTTCAATATTTTCAGTAGCTTCTCAAATCCTTTGTCAGGCACAGCATTCTCTGCCTTCCACTGCAGCAATTCCAGTACGGTACCGAGCTTTGTGTTGCCATCTTCGCAATTGGGGTACAACCCTTTTTGGTGATCCTCTAACATGCGATCGAATTTCAGCTTCTCCTTTTCACTTTCGCACTGTCTCCTTGCATTAACAATGACCCGGCGAAGATCATCATCGGGCACATCGTCTGGTTCCTCTTGATCTTCAGCTTTCCCCGTTGCAGCATCATCGTATTCAGGGGGCACATAGTTGTCATCGTCCTCTTCTTCTTCGCTGTCTTCCATCATAACCCCTATTTCTCCGTGCCTGGTCCAAACATTATAGTGTGGCATGAAACCCTTATAAAGCAGGTGGGTGTGAAGGATTTTCCGGTCAGAGTAAGACTTCATATTCCCACATATAGGGCATGGACAACACATAAAACCATTCTGCTTGTTTTCCTTAGCCACTTCGAGAAAATTATGCATGCCCTTAATGTACTCGGAGGTGCGTCTGTCACCGTACATCCATTGCCGGTTCATCTGCGTGCATTATATATAATTAAGTGTGTCAAAAACCATTACAAAACATCATGAATAGATAAGTGACCAAATTAATAGAATTTCATCCTCACATTAAAACCAAAATACATACATAGTTCTCATTGAACAACATATAGCTCTCCAGAGCATCTAATTAAACCATACATTATTGAAACTATGTAAAACATTTCAATGCAACAACAAATGCGATCATAATCGCAACCAAGGTAACAATTGACCCAACGGCATAATGATACCAAGCCTCGGTATGAATGGCATATTTTCTATACTTTCTAATCTTGAAGCGCATTGCATCCATCTTGATCTTGTGATCATCGACGACATCCGCAACATGCAACTCCAATATCATCTTCTCCTCCTCAATTTTTTTCAATTTTTCCTTCAAGTAATTGTTTTCTTCTTCAACTAAATTTAACCTCTCGACAATAGGGTCGGTTGGAATTTCCGGTTCACATACCTCCTAGATAAAAAAAATCTATGTCACGTTGGTCGGCATAATTGTCATAAACAACAAATGAACCAAATAGTTATAAAATATAATATATACCACATCCGAATCATAGACAGGACGAGGGCCGATGGGGGTGGATACCAAAACCATCGCACTATATAATAACAAACAATAATAAAAGTAAGAAAATTATACAAGTATCTATGTAAATCATACAAGTAAGAATTTTTTTCTTTTAGAAAGAAGATAAGAACAAGAGGCTCATCACGGTTATGCCGGCGACGAGATCGGCGCGGGCGATCGACGGCGGTGAAGACAGGGACGGGACGTGACGGACCGCTAAACCTAGACAAATCTTGAGGAAAATAGAGCTTGAAGATCGAGTTTGGAGAGGAGAAAGCTTAAGTAGTGTTGCTCGGGCATTTCATCGAACACCTCATGTGCATAGGAGGTGAGCTAGAGCACCACAGAGCAGTGGAGTGCTCTGCTCGCGGGCGAGGGGTATATATAGGCACAACATTGGTCCCGGTTCGTGGTTGGAACCGGGACTAAAGGCCACCCTTTGGTCCCGGTTCCAGCCACGAACCAGGACCAATGGATGTGGGCCAGGAGCGAGGCCCATTGGTCCCAGTTCGTGTTCCAGGCCCACATCCATTGGTCCCGGTTCGTGTCTGGAACCGGGACCAAAGGGTCCAGACGAACCGGGACCAATGCCCCACGAGCCCCGGCCGCCCCCCCTAGGCGCACGAACCGGGACGGATGCCCCCATGGGTCCCGGTTCCTGACTGAACCGGGACTAATGGGCTGGGCTGGCCTGGACCAAAGCCCTGTTTTCTACTAGTGGGTATTGATGAAACTAGAATCAATGAGAGATGCGCGGAACTAGCTAGTACTACTTACTTTCGGGTGTGTAAATCGCAGCTCCTTCTGCATACCCGGAACCATTCCGGTGAACTTTTTTCAAACCCTGCCAGGCAAAGAAAATGATTACTTGATATCAGGAAATGAACGAAAGTTGCCGACATGGTGCGATAATGATTAAACTTACTTCTGGAGCATTGCAGTCATGTCCACATACTCCTGGGGATCTTTACTTCTCGAGTCTAATACAGTTACTAATCCCCCGTCAAGCTTAATCTCTAGCAGAATAAAGTGGAATCTGCGCACGCATAACTCATCAATTACATTACTTAACCTCGAGTAAGCGAAACCGAATATGCACAAGACAGTAACACTCACTTGAAGTTGTAAGGAAAGAGTATTTTTCCCTTTGTTTTGATGTCGAAGGAACGATTTTAGCAAGTTTTCCTCAGTAAGTTCGGCTCTCTCTTTTACCGACCATTCATTTACGGTATTTGGGCTAATGAACCCAATGTCATAGACTTGTCCTTTTTTGCATTCGACGATCTTCAATCTGCATAATATAGTGAGGATAATTATATGTACATGCAATGAACGAGCTGATCTAGAGACTTAATTACAGAAGTAATACTTACAGACAGTAGCAAGTCCTGAGTTGTTTGTCGAGGGCCTTTTGATTAAATAACTGAAATAATTCCATAAATTCAATAGGCATCAGTTCGACTTCAATGAGGTCGTGCTCTTCTTTAATTCTCAGCATCAAACTATCGGTCCCAGACTTCCTGCAGCTGACGAAGGGCCTCTGAAAGTTTGTGTCCCCATATCTATTACTTTCCTTCAGATCTTGGAAGTTTGTGTGTCTTTCAAGGAGATTTTGGCTAGCTTTTGTTGTGGCGACTTCCACATCTTCTATCTTGTTTTGTGGTTGGGCTCGGTTTCTCCAACCCTCTGAACTGGTGGTGATGGATTGCAGTCTGTTCTGTGTGAGGTGATGCTCTAGCTGATGTTGCTTCAACAATTTATAGATCTCGTCTCAAGAGGCGAGTGGCTATTGCAATCTTCAAATCCTAGTATGGCGAGGGCATTTGGTGGTGTTGCTTTTCTTTGCTGTTGGTTCAGTGCAAGTTTCAAGCTCCTGGTGGCGTATAATCGGAGGGAAAAGAAGATTAGTATGATTTTTAATATAATTTTATATTTTACTGGTTGTTCTACATCCAGTTGTCTATCCAATGTACAGGCCTTTGTTTCCTCGATATTAATCATATCTAAGATGCCTTTTGGTTGTATTTTTTTTCAAAGAGCTTGAAAAGAGAGCACATACACGCACACTCCTCCTTGCCGCCTGACTCACACTCGTGTCGTATTTCGTGATCGAGTTGAGCCGAGCTAGGACCTATGGAACATGTGCGCGTTGTCTAAATTTTTGTCATGCAAGAAAAAAAAGTTGAAACGTTTTGCCTTCACAGGGGAGATGAATCTGAACAGTTGCGCGAACTATTTCTCTTGCTTCCCTAGTGGGTGTCTGTTTCTCTTCTCCACTACCGGGTCAGTTGCAACTCGCCTCAGCTATAAGAGGTCGCTCCTTTTCCCAGGCAAGATATACCTTCATTCCAGAGCATTGTACCGCCTATCTCTTTCCCATTTCGCATTCCGGTGTGCACCGGTGAGTGAGATAGTAGGCCTCCGAAACCCCGTCTCTTGTGATCAGGTACGGGGCATGGGCGATTAGGTTTTTGGGGAGCGCCCTTGCGTGACTGCTGGATCCTTCTTCATCGCGGCTACGACCGATGAGTTCACCCCTGAAAACATTTTCCCCTACGTTGATCACTTCCTCAGCAACATGACGAACGGCACGACTGCTTCTGCTCCCATTGCTCTGTATATCATCTTATTTTTTCTGTTACGGTTAGTGTTTGGTTCACTGCTAATAGCGATAGGCATGAATATGATGTTTGTTGCTTATGATCTCGATTGCATGATTAGTTTCAACAATCTGATGCATGTCTCAATTATTCTCTCTATCATCTTTTATCTATTGTTTTTCTGGATTAAACTTAGCCGAAAAATGCCTAATTACGGAACATTTACAAACATCCCTCCCTAATATAAAATCACTATACATGGAGCTTCTTGGTACAATGAACTTGTGTCCGTTAACCCACATGGATATCTCCTTGGCCAGCCTGTCCATGGCAGGCCTTGGCAGTAACATGGACACCACCGTTGCTTCCTCGCCATCCTTGTCGTCCTTGCAAGCCATGTGAAAGCTTACTCTCGTTATCTTCGGCACCCCGCCGCCGATCCTCTTGGCCCAGCCAAAGTCGATCACCCTGCGACCTGCGAGCCGAGTTATGTCAGACACGTACATGAAGGACAGTGAGGCCCTCGCAGCTGCCACTCGCAGGTTCGAGCGCAGCGACGCCATCATGTCCACCATGGATCTGAAATGCTCCTCCTTCGTCGCGCCGAGCTTCGCCTCCCGCACCAGCTGCACCGCGTGCCCGAGAGGCCCCCGGCGTAGATCGCCAGCGTCGGCCTCCACCATGGGGCGGAGGACAGCATTGCCATAGTACCCCGTTGGGATCGGCGGGTCGAGCATGCACCTGTCACCGCGCGCGTTCAGAGCAAACACGAGGCGGACGCGCCGCCCGGCGCCGTGACCCAGCGCCACCGTGCGGCACCGCCATAGGAAAGCGGTCAGCAGCTCGAATGTCGTGCAATGCTGCTGCATCGGGCCGGCGACGTGCCTCCGTAGAACAGCGATGTCCTTGGGGCTGAAGTGGAACCATCGGCCTACCATTTCTTCAACATCTTCGGGTGTTGTGGTGCCTGGACTGTCACCGACCAGGAATGGTTCGAGTCCGGGGTAGATGTCACGCCTGATGCAAGGTGGGGTGCGTGCCATGAAGACATCCTCTCTTTCCCAGACTGGCAACACAGCTGGGTGTGCTTCGCCCCGTGCCAATTCAGCTATCGCGTGGATGAACTGGTTCACTCCAACGCCGTCCGCGATGTTGTGGCACACGTGGTAGCCAATGACAAAGGCGCCGTGTTTTAGCCTTGTCACCTAAGAGTACATTAAAACACCAATGATAATGTGCCCAATCTGTGGTAACACCATCCCATACAACCGGAAAAAAGAGGCATTTCTTGACCGACAACAAGTAAGGAGATTAATCGTATTTCATTATCACCTGCATGTAGAAGAGCGGTTTTCCGACGACGCCACTGGAGGCACGCTCATCAACATCGCACAGGAACTCGTCGGCGCACGGATACGGTGGCGGTTTTCTGACGACGCCACTGGAGGCACGCTCATCAACATCGCACAGGAACTCGTCGGCGCACGGATACGGTGGCCACCCGAACTCCTCCAGCTGCACGTCGGCGTCCGCCTCCACGAACACCACCCCTTCACCGGTGCAGTCCACCACGAGCTTGCCTCCAGGGACCTCCCGGAGACGACCGGCAATGGGGTAGTAGTACACTAGAGCTTCGGCGAGGGCTACCTTGATGGCCCTGGCAGGGTCGACGACCTCGGCCGCCGCATTAAGTTCACGGCGGAAGAACCCCGTGGAGACAGCATAGTACCGGAACTCTGAGAAGTCGTCGATGTCCGAGAGCGCCTTGGTCTACAGTGGCGTCGGCCGCGCCGGCAACACCAGCTCCGGTGCGCTCCGGCGAGCCGTGAAGCTTACCATGGAGGAGGGAACAGATCGGAGCGAGATGTGTATGGTGCGTGTTGTTTTGTCCGCCTGATTCGAGAATAGTGTTGTACTACTACTTATAAGAAGCGAGTTGTTATCAAGCAGGCTGTTATTTTAATATAGCTGCATATGGGCAATGCGTGGAAATGCGAGGTTTCTGGATCAAAGGAGCATCTGGCAAGCACAGACTTCTTTGTTTTTTCTTCTTCTAATTAATCGATGAAATTTCAGTCTGTTTTTGTCTATTTGGGGTTTGCTTCCAACGGCCATCATTTTCACTCAGTACCATGGCTAGGGTATTGCACACTGTGATTGACCCCTAGGGTATTACTAGTTCGTGATGCTCAAGTGATGGACATCCGATCGGCCACCCCTCATATACAAGCAAGTAAATTAAAACGTGTGATATCGTTCCAAAGATTTTGTTGGCAACTTTAAGCCTTGTTTGGCACAGGAGGTTTTTAAGCCCCAAAGGGGCTGGGGGATTTTGGGGCACACACATAACTTTAAGCCTTGTTTGACCGATGTCAGGAATGCCCTTTGGTTCTTGGTTGTGACGCACATAAGTTACAGCATGCCACACGAGCGAAAACAAGGAGTATAAGGCTCGATTTTTTCTTGAATTTACGGTGAAATGGGAATTCCCGGATCATTGAGCATGTGCACAAAGCTACGTTTGTCCTTACCGGGGGACTAATGTCTATAATCGACGTAATCTCTCGAATTTCCTTCAAAAGAAAGTGCCAATGGGTTCAGAAACTTTATGATATTTTAGGTCATTATTTCACTTTAAGATATTATTCTTCTCTCTTATTTTGCAGGTTTCACATGAAGAGGGGGATTATCGGCAGCTGGAATTCTGGACCGGAAAAGGCTACAACAGAGATAGCTATTCTACAAAACACCAAATAACCTAAAAATTTATGAAGAATTGTTTTGGAATATATAAAAAATATTGGCGGAAGAAATACCATCAGGGGGCCACCAGGGAGCGACAAGCTCAGTGGGCGTGCCCTATCAGCTTGTGGGCCCCCTGGTAGGCCTCTGGTGCCCATCTTCTGCTATATGAAACCATTTACCCTAAAAAACAGAAGAAAACTTTTGGGACAAAGCGTCGCCGTCTCAAGGCGAAACCTGGGCAGAAGCACTTTTGCTCTCCGACGGAGCGATTCCTCTGGGGAAACTTCCCTCCAGGAGGGGGAAGTCGAAGCCATCGATATCACCAATAATCCTCTTATCATGGGAGGACCAATCTTCATCAACATCTTCACCAGCACCATCTCATCTCAAAACCTAGTTCATCTCTTGTATTCAATCTTTGTTCCAAAATCTCAGATTGGTACCTCTTAGTTGATTACATGTAGTTGATGCGAGTTGGTTTATTTGGTGGAAGATTAAATGTTCAGATCCTCAAGCATATTCAATACCCCTCTGATCTCGAACATTAATATGATTTGTGAGTAGTTACTTTTGTTCTTGAGGACATGAGAGAAGTCTTGTCATAAGTAATCATGTGAAGTTGGTATTCGTTTGATATTTTAATGATATGTATATTGTTGCTTCCTTTAGTGGTGTCATGTGAACGTCGACTACATGACACTTCACCATACTTGGAACTAAGGGAAGGCATTGTGGAGTAATAAGTAGATGATGGGTTGCTAGAGTGACAGAAGGTTAAACCCTAGTTTATGCGTTATTTCGTAAAGAGCTGATTTGGATCCATATGTTTAATGCTACCAGGATCCTAAAACCTAAAGCTACATGAATCACACACATATCTAATAGTGTGAGCATTTTTTGTAAAATAAAAAAATGTAAAAGGTAAAACAAAATAGAACAGAAAAACAAAGAAAAAGAAATAGTGGAAAAAAGACCGGTTCGGTAAAATAAAACCGGTCGATATGGGATAGTCCTAGTAGTCCGCGTTTCCTAGTTAGACATGGAAGCTTATCAGCTCCTGTGGCTAGCAACGAGAGGTGATCAACGGAAGTTACATGGTTCGATCCCACGCACTCCATTCCTTTTTTCGGTGAATTTTTTCATGTCTCTGCGTGCGACAATGGGCCGGCCCAGTTGGGCGGCCTTTTGTGCATGGCGCCATCCATTTGATGCTACTCCCGGCTCTTCGGCGCCTGTTGCTCCAAGAAGTTTCCTTGGTGCACACTATGAATGTTTCTGGCCCACGGCCCATCTAGTGCCCCCTTCCCTCCTTCCTCTTTCCTCTCACTCGGACATAGCATGTTTGCACGAGATTTTTTTGCTCCTTTTGTCTTAGAGTTTAGGGATTTAAAAAACTCAGAAATCAATTTTTTAAGGGTTTAAAATACAGTTTGTGAATTTTTTTTAAAAATGTGGATTTGAAAATAGTTCATGGATCTGTTAAAAGTTCATGGATTTATAAAATAATGAATTTGAAAAGGTTCATAAATTTGAGAAAAGATCATGAATTTGAAAAAAAATTGCTAATCTTAAAAAAGTTCATCAATTTCAAAAAGTATGAATATGAAAAATATCACGAATTCAAAAAAAAAATTAGAAAAAGTTCATACATTTTGAAAAAAATCATGGATTTGAAGAAAGTTTATTGATTTGGAGAAAAAAGGATTTGAAAAAAGTTCATGAATTTGTAAAAGTTCACGGGTTTTGAAAAAAGTTTGTAATAATTGAAACAAGTTCGTGGATTGGGAAAACATTCATGTATTTGAAAAGAGTTCACTGTTTAAAAAAACATTCATGAATTTTAGAAGTTATACACATATTTGAGATGAAGTTCATGAATTTAAGGAAAGTTCATGATTTTAGAAAAAGTTCACAAATTTAACAGAAGGAAAAGAAAATGAAAAAAGAAATAGAAAGAGAAAAATAAAAAAGCAGTAGAAAAACCAGCCAAACGAAACCCCAAAAAAGGTTTATTATTCATGCTATAATTGTATTGATAAAGGTTTATTATTCATGCTATAATTGTATTGATCGAAAACTTAAATACATGTGTGAATACATAAGCAAATACCAAGTCCCCAGTGAGCCTCTACTAGACTAGCTCGTTGATCAAAAGATGGTTAAGGTTTCCTGACCATAGACATGAGTTGTCACTTGATAACGGGATCACATCATTAAGAGAATGATGTGATGGACAAGACCCATCCGTTAGCTTACCATATGATCGTTCAGTTTATTGCTACTGTTTTCTTAATGTCAAATACATATTTCTTCGACCATGAGATCATACAACTCCCGGATACCGGAGGAATACCTTGTGTGCTATCAAACATCACTTCGTAACTGGGTGATCATAAAGGTGCTCTACAGGTATCTCTGAAGGTGTCTGTTGAGTTGGCATGAATCAAGATTGGGATTTGTCACTCCGTATGACGGAGAGATATCTCTGGGCCCTCTCGGTAATACAACATCACAAGAAGCTTGCAAGCAAAGTGACTAAGGAGTTAGTTACAAGATGATGTATTATGGAACGAGTAAAGAGACTTGCCGGTAACGAGATTGAACTAGATATGGAGATACCGACGATCGAATCTCGGGCAAGTAACATACCGACGGACAAAGGGAACTGCGTATGTTGTCATAAATGTTCGACCGATAAAGATCTTCATAGAATATGTAGGAACCAATATGGGCATCCAGGTCCCGCTATTGGTTATTGACCGGAGAAGCGTCTCGGTCATGTCTACATCATTCTCGAACCCGTAGGGTCCGCACACTTAACGTTCATTGACGATATAGTACTATATGAGTTATGTATGTTGGTGACTGAATGTTGTTCGGAGTCCCGGATAAGATCACAGACATGACGAGGAGCTCCGGAATGGTCCGAAGGTAAAGATTGATATATAGGATGAAGGTATTCGGGTTTCGGAAGAGTTTCGGAATGCACCGGACAATTATCGGAGTGCCGAAAGGGGTACCGGGAGGCCACCGGTAGGTTATACCTACTTGGTGGGCCTCATGGGCCAAGGAGGGAGGCGCACCAGCCCACAAGGGGGCTGGGCGCGCTCCACCTCCCCTGCCCACGCGCCAAAGGAAAGAGGGGGCGCCCTAGGGCAGCCGCCCCCCCTTTCCTTCCCCCCATGCACCAAATATGGAAGGGGGAGGCGCCTGAGGCAGGGCAGCTGCCGGCCCCCCTCCTGCCTTCTCCTCCACGCCTAAAGGAAGGAAAGGGTGGGCGCCTAGGGCTGCCTCCTTTCCCCCTCCACCTATATATATGAGAGGAGGGGAGGGGGCAACACACACCATGATTCCCAAGCCGTGTGCGGCGCCCCTCTCCCTCTAGTTCGTCCTCCGCTCAAAACCGTTGTGCTTGGCGAAGCCCTGGGAATAGTTTCACCACCACCGTCACCACGCCGTCGTGCTGCCGGAACTCATCTACCACTTTGCCTCTCTTGCTGGATCGAGAAGGCGAGGACGTCATCGAGCTGAACGCGGAGGTGCCGTGCGTTCGGTGCTTGATCGGTACGGATCGTGAAGTTGTACGACTACATCAACCGCGTTGATAAACGCTTCCGCTTAGCGATCTACAAGGGTATGTAGATGCTCTTCCCCTCTCGTAGCTATGCATCTCCTGTTGGGAAACGTAGCATGCAATTTCAAAAAAATTCTACGCTCACGCAAGATCTATCTAGGAGATGCATAGCAACGAGAGGGGAGAGTGTGTCCACGTACCCTCGTAGACCAAAAGCGGAAGCGTTAGGTTAACGCGGTTGATGTAGTCGAACGTCTTCACGATCCAACCGATCCAAGTACCGAACGTACGGCACCTCCGTGTTCAACACACGTTCAGCTTGATGACATCCCTCGAACTCTTGATCCAGCAGAGGGTCGAGGGAGAGTTTCGTCAGCACGATGGCGTGGCGACGGTGTTGGTGATGTGATCCGCGCAGGGCTTCGCCTAAGCACTACGACGCTATGACCGGAGGAGTAAACTGTGGAGGGGGGCACCACACTGTGACGCCCCCGGTTCAATCGTACACTAGTCATACACGCAAACGTGTACGATCAAGCCCAGGGACTCACGGGAAGATATCACAACACAACTCTAAACACAAATAAACGGAGGTTCACAATATTACAGACCAGGGATCCGAAGATCCGAATACGTAAGTCAGGCCTCCAGGGGTACGGACAACTATTGGCAGGTTCATCTTTTCGAATGCAATGTCATGAGATAATGCATATGCTTCAGACATGAATGAATGCGATGCTCCTGAATCAAATAATACAGAAGCAGGTACTGAGTTAACAAGAAGGGTACCCATCACAGTAGCAGGTTGATCCTGGACTTCTTCAATGTCAATGTTGTAAGCCTGACCACGACCACGTGAAGCAGACCCAGTATTATAGTTGCGGGTCTGATTGTTGCCACGGCCATATCCACGGCCAGCACGAGGAAAATCTAACTGATTCTGAGTTTGGCGGCAGTCTTTAGCCTGGTGGCCTGGTTTGCGGCACTTGAAACACAAACCATCTTCATGTTGGGGAACGTAGCAGAATTTTAAAATTTTCTACGCATCACCAAGATCAATCTATGGAGTCATCTAGCAACGAGTGAGAGGGGAGTGTATCTACATACCCTTGTAGATCGCGAGCGGAAGCGTTCAAGAGAACGGGGTTGATGGAGTCGTACTCGTCGTGATCCAAATCACCGATGACCGAGCGCCGAACGGACGGCACCTCCGCGTTCAACACACGTACGGAGCAGAGACGTCTCCTCCTTCTTGATCCAGCAAGGGGGGAGGAGAGGTTGATGGAGATCCAGCAGCACGACGGTGTGGTGGTGGAAGCAGCGGGATTTCAGCAGGGCTTCGCCAAGCGCTACTGGAGGAGGAAGAGGTGTCACGGGAGGGAGAGGGAGGCGCCAGGGGCTGAGCTGTTTCTCCCATGCACCTCCCCACTATATATAGGGGTGGAGGGGGCTGGTTTCTTGCCCTCCAAGTCCATTGGGGCGTTGGCAAAGGTGGAAGGAAAGAAATCCAATCCTTTCCCTTCCCCACCGATTGTTATCCCCCTTTTTTAGGGATCTTGATCTTATCCCTTCGGGATATGATCTTATTCCTTCTAAGGGGGAATCTTGGTGCGCCTTGACTAGGGGTGTGGGGCCTTGCCCCCACTACCCACGTTCATGTGGGTCCCCCCATGCAGGTGGGCCCCACTCCGGAACCTTCTAGAACCTTCTCGGTACAATACCGAAAAATCCCGAACATTTTCCGGTGGCCAAAATAGGACTTCCCATATATAAATCTTTACCTCCGGACCATTCCGGAACTCCTCGTGACGTCCAGGATCTCATCCGAGACTCCGAACAACCTTCGGGTTACCGCATACTACTATCTCTATAACCCTAGCGTCACCGAACCTTAAGTGTGTAGACCCTACGGGTTCGGGAGACACGCAGACATGACCGAGACGACTCTCCGGTCAATAACCAACAGCGGGATCTGGATACCCATGTTGGCTCCCACATGCTCCTCGATGATCTCATCGGATGAACCACGATGTCGAGGATTCAATCAATCCCGTACGCAATTCCCTTTGTCTATCGGTACGATACTTGCCCGAGATTCGATCGTCGGTATACCGATACCTTGTTCAATCTCGTTACCGGCAAGTCTCTTTACTCGTTTCCGTAACACATCATCCTGTGAACAACTCCTTGATCACATTGAGCTCATTATGATGATGTCCTACCGAGTGGACCCAGAGGTACCTCTCCGTCACACGGAGTGACAAATCCCATTCTCGATTCGTGCCAACCCAACAGACACTTTCGGAGATACCCGTAGTGCACCTTTATAGCCACCCAGTTACGTTGTGACGTTTGGTACACCCAAAGCACTCCTACGGTATCCGGGAGTTGCACAATCTCATGGTCTAAGGAAAAGTTACTTGACATTGGAAAAGCTTTAGCAAACGAACTACACGATCTAGTGCTAGGCTTAGGATTGGGTCTTGTCCATCACATCATTCTCCTAATGATGTGATCCCGTTATCAATGACATCCAATGTCCATGGTCAGGAAACCGTAACCATCTATTGATCAACGAGCTAGTCAACTAGAGGCTTACTAGGGACATGTTGTGGTCTATGTATTCACACATGTATTACGATTTCCGGATAACACAATTATAGCATGAATAACAGACAATTATCATGAACAAGGAAATATAATAATAACTATTTTATTATTGCCTCTAGGGCATATTTCCAACAGTCTCCCACTTGCACTAGAGTCAATAATCTAGTTACATTGTGATGAATCGAACACCCATAGAGTACTGGTGTTGATCATGTTTTGCTCGTGAAAGAGGTTTAGTCAACGGATCTGCTACATTCAAATCCGTGTGCACTTTACAAATATCTATGTCTCCATCTTGAACATGTTCACGTATGGAGTTGAAGCGACGCTTGATATGCCTGGTCCTTTTGTGAAACCTGGGCTCCTTGGCAAGGGCAATAGCTCCAGTGTTGTCACAGAAGAGAGCCATTGGACCCGACGCATTTGGAATGACTCCTAGGTCGGTGATGAACTCCTTCATCCATACTGCTTCGTGTGCTGCCTCCGAGGCTGCTATGTACTCCGCTTCGCATGTAGAACCCGCCACGACGCTTTGCTTGCAACTGCACCAGCTTACCGCTCCACCATTCAAAATATACAAGTATCCGGTTTGTGACTTGGAGTCATCCGGATCTGTGTCGAAGCTAGCGTCGACGTAACCCTTTACGACGAGCTCTTCGTCACCTCCATATACGAGAAACATATCCTTAGTCCTTTTCAGGTACTTCAGGATGTTCTTGACCGCTGTCCAGTGTTCCTTGCCGGGATTACTTTGGTACCTACCTACCAAACTTACAGCAAGGTTTACATCAAGTCTGGTACACAGCATGGCATACATAATAGACCCTATGGCTGAGGCATAGGGGATGACACTCATCTCTTCTATATCTTTTGCCGTGGTCGGGCATTGAGCCGAGCTCAATTTCACACCTTGCAATACAGGCAAGAACCCCTTCTTGGACTGATCCATATTGAACTTCTTCAATATCTTATCAAGGTATGTGCTTTGCGAAAGACCTATGAGGCGTCTCGATCTATCTCTATAGATCTTGATGCCTAATATATAAGCAGCTTCTCCAAGGTCCTTCATTGAAAAACACTTATTCAAGTAGGCCTTTATACTTTCCAAGAATTCTATATCTTTTCCCATCAGCAGTATGTCATCCACATATAATATGAGAAATGCTACAGAGCTCCCACTCACTTTCTTGTAAACACAGGCTTCTCCATAAGTCTGTGTGAACCCAAACGCTTTGATCATCTCGTCAAAGCGAATGTTCCAACTCCGAGATGCTTGCACCAGCCCATAGATTGAGCGCTGGAGCTTGCATACCTTGTCAGCATTCTCAGGGTCGACAAAACCTTCCGGTTGTATCATATACAACTCTTCCTTAAGAAAACCATTAAGGAATGCCGTTTTGACGTCCATTTGCCATATCTCATAATCATAGTATGCGGCAATTGCTAACATGATTCTGACGGATTTCAGCTTCGCTACGGGTGAGAAAGTCTCATCGTAGTCAACCCCTTGAACTTGTCGATAACCCTTAGCGACAAGCCGAGCCTTATAGATGGTCACATTACCATCCGCGTAAGTCTTCTTCTTAAAGATCCATTTATTTTCTATGGCTTGCCGATCATCGGGCAAGTCAGTCAAAGTCCATACTTTGTTTTCATACATGGATCCTATCTCGGATTTCATGGCTTCAAGCCATTTGTCGGAATCCGGGCCCGCCATCGCTTCTTCATAGTTCGAAGGTTCACTGTTGTCTAACAACATGATTTCCAGGACAGGATTGCCATACCACTCTGGTGCGGAACGTGTCCTCGTGGACCTTCGAAGTTCAGTGGTAGCTTGATCATGATCATTATCAATAACTTCCTCTCTAGCCGGTGTAGGCTCCACAGAAACATTTTCCTGTGCTGCGCTACTCTCCGGTTCGAGGGTCATCTCATCAAGCTCCACTTTCCTCCCACTTACTTCTTTCGAGAGAAACTCTTTCTCTAGAAAGGATCCATTCCTGCCAACAAAGATCTTGCCCTCGGATCTTAGGTAGAAGGTATACCCAATAGTTTCCTTAGGGTATCCTATGAATACGCATTTTTCCGACTTGGGTTCGAGCTTCTCTGGTTGAAGTTTCTTCACATAAGCATCGCATCCCCAAACTTTCAGAAACGACAGCTTAGGTTTCTTCCCAAACCATAATTCATACGGTGTCGTCTCAACGGATTTTGACGGTGCCCTATTTAAAGTGAATGCGGCAGTCTCTAAAGCATAACCCCAAAAGGATAGCGGTAAATCGGTAAGAGACATCATAGATCGCACCATATCCAATAGAGTGCGATTACGACGTTCGGACACACCATTACGCTGAGGTGTTCCAGGCGGCGTGAGTTGTGAAACAATTCCACATTTCCTTAAGTGCGTGCCAAATTCATGACTCAAATATTCTCCTCCACGATCTGATCGTAAGAACTTTATTTTCTTGCCACGTTGATTCTCAACCTCACTCTGAAATTTCTTGAACTTTTCAAAGGTCTCAGACTTGTGCTTCATCAAGTAGACATACCCATATCTACTCAAATCATCGGTGAGGGTGAGAACATAACGATAACCACCGCGAGCCTCAACACTCATTGGACCACACACATCAGTATGTATGATCTCCAATAAGTTGGTTGCTCGCTCCATTGTTCCGGAGAACGGAGTCTTGGTCATCTTGCCCAAGAGGCATGGTTCGCATCTGTCAAATGATTCATAATCAAGAGACTCCAAAAGTCCATCTGCATGGAGTTTCTTCATGCGTTTAACACCGATATGACCAAGGCGGCAGTGCCACAAGTATGTGGGACTATCGTTATCAACCTTGCATTTCTTGGCATTCACATTATAAACATGTGTAACATCACGTTCGAGATTCAATAAAAATAAACCATTCACCAGCGGGGCATGACCATAAAACATATCTCTCATATAAATAGAACAACCATTATTCTCAGATTTAAATGAGTAGCCATCTCGCATTAAGCGAGATCCAGATACAATGTTCATGCTCAAAGCTGGCACTAAATAACAATTATTGAGGTTTAAAACTAATCCCGTAGGTAGATGCAGAGGTAGCGTGCCGACAGCGATCACATCGACCTTGGAACCATTCCCGACGCGCATCGTCACCTCGTCCTTTGCCAGTCTACGCTGATTCCGCAGTTCCTGCTTTGAGTTACAAATATGAGCAACCGCACCGGTATCAAATACCCAGGAACTACTACGAGTCTGGTAAGGTACACATCAATTACATGTATATCACATATACCTTTGGTATTGCCGGCCTTCTTATCTGCTAAGTACTTGGGGCAATTCCGCTTCCAGTGACCGTTTTCCTTGCAATAAAAGCACTCAGTCTCAGGCTTGGGTCCATTCTTTGACTTCTTCCCGGCAGCTGGCTTACCGGGCGCGGCAACTCCCTTGCCGTCCTTCTTGAAGTTCTTCTTACCCTTGCCCTTCTTGAACTTAGTGGTTTTATTCACCATCAACACTTGATGTTCCTTTCTGATCTCTGCCTCCGCTGACTTCAGCATCGCATATACCTCAGGAATGGTCTTTTCCATTCCCTGCATGTTGAAGTTCATCACAAAGCTCTTGTAGCTAGGTGGAAGCGACTGGAGGATTCTGTCAATGATCGCGTCATCCGGGAGATTAATCCCCAGCTGAGACAAGCGGCTGTGCAACCCAGACATTTTGAGTATGTGCTCGCTGACAGAACTATTTTCCTCCATCTTACAGCTGTAGAACTTATCGGAGACTTCATATCTCTCGATCCGGGCATGAGCTTGGAAAACCATTTTCAGCTCTTCGAACATCTCATATGCTCCGTGATGCTCAAAACGCTTTTGGAGCCCCGGTTCTAAGCTGAAGAGCATGCCGCACTGAACGAAGGAGTAATCATCGGTGCGTGTCTGCCAAACGTTCAAATCGTCTGGCAGTGCTGGGAGAGCAGGTGGGTCACCTAACGGTGCTTCAAGGACATATGATTTCTTGGCAGCTATGAGGATAATCCTCAGGTTACGGACCCAGTCCGCATAGTTGCTACCATCGTCTTTCAGCTTGTTTTTCTCTAGGAACGCGTTGAAGTTGAGGGTAACATTAGCGTTGGCCATTTGATCTACAAGATAGATATGTAACGTTTAGACTAAGTTCATGACAATTAAGTTCATCTAATCAAATTATGTAATGAACTCCCACTCAGATAGACATCCCTCTCGTCATCTAAGTGATTACATGATCCGAATCGACTAGGCCGTGTCCGATCATCACGTGAGACGGACTAGTCATCAACGGTGAACATCCCCATGTTGATCGTATCTTCTATACGACTCATGCTCGACCTTTCGGTCTCTTGTGTTCCGAGGCCATGTCTGTACATGCTAGGCTCGTCAAGTCAACCTAAGTGTATTGCTATGTAAATCTGGCTTACACCCGTTGTATTCGAACGTTAGAATCTATCACACCCGATCAACACGTAGTGCTTCGAAACAACGAACCTTCGCAACGGTGCACAGTTAGGGGGAACACTTTCTTGAAATTTTAGTAAGGGATCATCTTATATATGCTACCGTCGTTCTAAGCAAATAAGATGCAAAAACATGATAAACATCTCATGCAATCAAAATAGTGACATGATATGGCCATTATCACTTTGCTCCTTTTGATCTCCATCTTCGGGGCTCCATGATCATCATCGTCACCGGCATGACACCATGATCTCCATCATCATGATCTCCATCATCGTGTCTTCATGAAGTTGTCTCGCCAACTATTACTTCTACTACTACGGCTAACGGTTAGCAATAAAGTAAAGTAATTACATGGCGAATTTCAATGACACGCCGGTCATATAATAAATTAAGACAACTCCTATGGCTCCTGCCGGTTGTCATACTCATCGACATGCAAGTCGTGATTCCTATTACAAGAACATGATCATCTCATACATCACATATATCATTCATCACATCCTTTGGCCATATCACATCACAAAGCACTTGCTGCAAAAACAAGTTAGACGTCCTCTAATTGTTGTTGCAAGTTTTTTACGTGGCTGCTATAGGTTTCTAGCAAGAACGTTTCTTACCTACGCCAAAACCACAACGTGATATGCCAATTTCTATTTACCCTTCATAAGGACCCTGTTCATCGAATCCGATCCGACTAAAGTGGGAGAGACAGACACCCGCTAGCCACCTTATGCAACTAGTGCATGTCAGTCGGTGGAACCTGTCTCACGTAAGCGTACGTGTAAGGTCGGTCCGGGCCGCTTCATCCCACAGTGCCGCCGAATCAAGATAAGACTAGTAACGGCAAGAAGATTGACAAATCAACGCCCACAACTACTTTGTGTTCTACTCGTGCAAGATACTACGCATAGACCTAGCTCATGATGCCACTGTTGGGGAACGTAGCAGAATTTTAAAATTTTCTACGCATCACCAAGATCAATCTATGGAGTCATCTAGCAACGAGTGAGAGGGGAGTGTATCTACATACCCTTGTAGATCGCGAGCGGAAGCGTTCAAGAGAACGGGGTTGATGGAGTCGTACTCGTCGTGATCCAAATCACCGATGACCGAGCGCCGAACGGACGGCACCTCCGCGTTCAACACACGTACGGAGCAGAGACGTCTCCTCCTTCTTGATCCAGCAAGGGGGGAGGAGAGGTTGATGGAGATCCAGCAGCACGACGGTGTGGTGGTGGAAGCAGCGGGATTTCAGCAGGGCTTCGCCAAGCGCTACTGGAGGAGGAAGAGGTGCCACGGGAGGGAGAGGGAGGCGCCAGGGGCTGAGCTGTTTCTCCCATGCACCTCCCCACTATATATAGGGGTGGAGGGGGCTGGTTTCTTGCCCTCCAAGTCCATTGGGGCGTTGGCAAAGGTGGAAGGAAAGAAATCCCATCCTTTCCCTTCCCCACCGATTGTTATCCCCCTTTTTTAGGGATCTTGATCTTATCCCTTCGGGATATGATCTTATTCCTTCTAAGGGGGAATCTTGGTGCGCCTTGACTAGGGGTGTGGGGCCTTGCCCCCACTACCCACGTTCATGTGGGTCCCCCCATGCAGGTGGGCCCCACTCCGGAACCTTCTAGAACCTTCTCGGTACAATACCGAAAAATCCCGAACATTTTCCGGTGGCCAAAATAGGACTTCCCATATATAAATCTTTACCTCCGGACCATTCCGGAACTCCTCGTGACGTCCAGGATCTCATCCGAGACTCCGAACAACCTTCGCGTTACCGCATACTAATATCTCTATAACCCTAGCGTCACCGAACCTTAAGTGTGTAGACCCTACGGGTTCGGGAGACACGCAGACATGACCGAGACGACTCTCCGGTCAATAACCAACAGCGGGATCTGGATACCCATGTTGGCTCCCACATGCTCCTCGATGATCTCATCGGATGAACCACGATGTCGAGGATTCAATCAATCCCGTACGCAATTCCCTTTGTCTATCGGTACGATACTTGCCCGAGATTCGATCGTCGGTATCTCGATACCTTGTTCAATCTCGTTACCGGCAAGTCTCTTTACTCGTTTCCGTAACACATCATCCCGTGAACAACTCCTTGATCACATTGAGCTCATTATGATGATGTCCTACCGAGTGGGCCCAGAGGTACCTCTCCGTTACATGGAGTGACAAATCCCAGTCTCGATTCGTGCCAACCCAACAGATACTTTCGGAGATACCCGTAGTGCACCTTTATAGCCACCCAGTTACGTTGTGATGTTTGGTGCACCCAAAGAACTCCTACGGTATCCGGGAGTTGCACAATCTCATGGTCTAAGGAAAAGTTACTTGACATTGGAAAAGCTTTAGCAAACGAACTACACGATCTAGTGCTAGGCTTAGGATTGGGTCTTGTCCATCACATCATTCTCCTAATGATGTGATCCCGTTATCAATGACATCCAATGTCCATGGTCAGGAAACCGTAACCATCTATTGATCAACGAGCTAGTCAACTAGAGGCTTACTAGGGACATGTTGTGGTCTATGTATTCACACATGTATTACGATTTCCGGATAACACAATTATAGCATGAATAACAGACAATTATCATGAACAAGGAAATATAATAATAACCATTTTATTATTGCCTCTAGGGCATATTTCCAACACTTCAGGACGAAGAGGGGCATTGTTCTGAATAGCTTGTGCCTTTGACGGCCTCGGCGGTGGAGGAGGCAGACGTGGTGCAGCATTGTTCTTTGGCGCAGAGGTATTGGGACGGAACGCGTTGTTGGGAATCCAAACTCTACGCTTCGGTGCTGAGCCCGAAGATGAGCCAGCATCACGATAGCGCTTCTGCGAGTCCTTGTGTTCCATCTGAGCGGTCTCAACAAGAATAGCCTTGTTCACTAGAGTTGAGAAGTCATTGATGTCTTGAGCAGCTAGTGCAAGCTTGAGGTCAGGGTGGAGTCCATTACGGAACTTCTCCTGTCTGCGAGCATCTGTGGCGATGTCTTCTTCAGCATAGCGGGAGAGATCAAGAAATTCCCGCTGATAAGCTTCGACGGTTTTATTGCCCTGGGTGAGGTTACGGAACTGGGTCTTCATGCGTTCCATAATTGCTTGAGGGATGTAACGTGTACGGAAAGCAGCCTGGAACTCATACCAGGTGATGACTGTTCCAACAGGCAGAGTACGCTTGTGTGTGTCCCACCATTGAGCAGCGGGGCCCTTTAAGAAAAAGGCCGCGAAGGTGACAAAGTTGGCGGGGGCGACATTAGCAGACTCCATCTCGTGAGTGATGTCGCGGAGCCAGTCATCAGCATCCAGTGGCTTGTCAGAGTTGCGAAACTGCGTTGGGTTGAGTCGCGTAAACTCTGTCAAAGTTATTGAGGCTGGGTTCTGGTTCTGGTTGTTCTGATGCGGAAACTGAGCCATGATTCCAACCATGAACTGGCGGTTAAGCTCAAACTGTTGCATCATAGCCGCCATATAGTCTGGCGGTGGTGGATGTTCAGGGGCACGACCACGACCACGACCACCTGGTCTAACCATCCTGCTAAGTATCAACAGGGGGTAGCTTAGTAAAAGCAATTGCGAGTGTTTAGCGACAAGTATGATGTAACACGACAATACTTTAAGCAGTGCAATAGATACATAACAGTAGTCGATTAAGACATACAGATCCATACACAAAGTCGGGTTCATGCGGACAGCATAACAGCGCAAATTAAAAGCTAGACATACTAGGTGGCGCGCAGGCACGCGGTAAGGAAGTACACAACGAGACATAGCAAAGGCTACATCAACGTCGGAGAAAACCACTGTAACGGGGTAACTGCGAGTGCGGACGACGAATATTCGTCGCGGAAGGATCCTATGCTCCATGTGCACTCTGATGCAGAACCCGGTCTCGAACTGTAAGAAGAGGTCCACGTGCAGGTGTGTGACCTCCAACAGCAGGCCAGTCAATACCAGCATACATCTGAGTCCTGCGCGGGTAAAGGATGTGCTCCGGATGTATCCCTGCACGAACAGCGGGCATCAACTGCGTCATAGCATCGTAGAGACGTGCTCGAGTGGCAACCAACTCGACGGCAAGAGCCCGAGCAGTGCGATCCAGAGCCTGAGTGCACTGAATCAGAACGCGGTGGTCATATCGGCGAGGCTCGTACGGGGCACAGATAGCTGTGTAGTATCCGGTAGCATCTCCAGCAGGGGCATACGGAATGTATCGGAACTCAGAGTCATCCAAGATATCACTGAACTGTCCTCGAAGACGTGCGACAGCAGAGTAGGCGGCATCATGTACTGCCATCTCAATCGTCACGCCGATACCGTGGAAAAGGTGCAGCTCGGTGTCTGAGTCATTCTGCCGATCATAGATACGAACATCAGCATGGTACTGCTCCTGATTAAACTCGCGGTAATCCTCGTAAACCATGTACTCAGGGTACCAGCGGTAGCCAAGTCTGGTCATGAGAGCGATCAGGACAGCTGGAAAACCAGGGGCATCACGAGCCCAAGTGCGAAGCACAAGCTGTATCGTAGGACGCGGTGGAAACAAACGGTCCATCTGAAACAGAGGAAATTCAGATTTGTCAAATGACAATGAGAAGTTTAACTCAACTCGGAGAGAAAGGTTAAACAAAACAATGGAAAGGAAAATGATTATCAGACTAATCAGATCAATGACAGGGAAATCGCACAGATATCCAGCTCTCCGGGTAGACGGGATTTACGAGATCCTAAGTGTCGGCGTTAGTAAAATTTATTTAACCCGAATAGAAGAGATATTAGAGTCCCAGAGTATAGACGAGGAATAAAAGATCCTAATACCACCCAGTTGGCGACGTGGGCCCGTAAGCCACACTGCCAAGTTAGTAATTTAGTTTCTCGGTTCTAGACTCAACTTCGGCCAAGGAATTGGAAGGGGCTTCCTACAGGCAGTCGGCTCTGATACCAACTTGTGACGCCCCCGGTTCAATCGTACACTAATCATACACGCAAACGTGTACGATCAAGCCCAGGGACTCACGGGAAGATATCACAACACAACTCTAAACACAAATAAACGGAGGTCCACAATATTACAGACCAGGGATCCGAAGATCCGAATACATAAGTCAGTCATACAAATAATATCTGGGTACAGACATAGTTAGACAAGTTTTGCCTTAAGAAGGCTAGCACAAACAGCGACACTAGATCGAAAGGCGTTGGCCTCCTGCCTGGGAGCCTCCGATCCTACTCCTGGTCAGCTGGCTCGATCCAGTAGTACGTGCCCTCTGGACCCGCCTGGTAGTAGGCTCCGGTGGTGGCGTCTGGCTCCTGGACTCCATCGTCTGGTGTATCATCAAGGTGGGGTATATGGGGGAAAAGAGAAAATAAAGCAACCGTGAGTACTCATCCGAAGTACTCAGCAAGCAAGGATCTATACTACATATGCAACATTATCAATGGAGAAAAGGCTGTATATGTGGACTGGGCTGCAGAAATGCCAGAACAGAGAGAAGGCCTAGTCCTATCGAAGACTAGCATCTTCAAACATCTTCTCAAAGCCATCATCTTGCAGCAGTAGAAGAGAGTAGAATAGCATTTTATTTAGCAAACATGTTGAAGTACAGCTCAAAGATCCTTCCTCGACTCCCAGCGAGAAAGTAATCCCGAAGCTTCAATTAAGTAACAAGTATCCAGTTTAAGTAGTAGATCGGGATACACAAACTGAGCGTCCTTTACCGTAGGACCGGCTATCGATAGAAGATTCATCCCTGCAGGGGTGCACTACTGTTACCCAACACGCTCGATCAACTCTGGCCGGACATACTTGCTGGGTAATGCCCGTCCTCGGAAGATCAACACGAAGCAGCGCTCTACCTAGGCTCAGCAGAGAGGTCAGCACACCGGACTAACCTATGCACCCAGGGGTCTCGGGCCATCGCCCTGGGCACCCTGCGCGTTGCGTGGCTGGCCGGGGTGCAGGCGCGACACTGAACTCGCCAGTGAAGTATCCAGCCCAATCCCGACGATCAGCCCGCACGGTGAATCGTGACGTCTGATAAGCTTTCGGAGAAACGTACATCGCAGAGGGCCCCATAACCATAATCCCGCGTGGTGGTAGTGCGTATAGGGCACGTCGACCCACTCAGATCACACACCCGAATCCAATAGGCTCAATTAGTATCAAGCGGAGACAATCAGAGTCTCTGATGCTCCGCCACAATGTCACACTCGAGTGCCCTTCCGGCACACCCGAAATCATAGATCCCCAGCGGGTACCCACCAGGGTGGACCCGCCTGTGCAAAAGGTCAAGTAACCGTGTGGTCATAATCATCAGGGTGAACGTATGAGGTATCACCCTCGAGGTTCACACTGAGGGGTTGCACGACAGAGTCGTATCGGACATGGAGAAGGAGGAATCACCCTCGATGACCATGACCGAACAGCTATGCTGCAGAGTATTCATCAGGAGTGCGTTACGAGGTATCACCCTCGGCACTCGATAGTAACTAAGCAGAGTCGTACAACTAAGGGGGGTGTGAAGTGAGGCGTCTGTCTCTGATCGACGATCACGTTGATCGAGTCGTCGATGAACAAGCAGGGGCGACAAAGTAAGGTGGTGGGGTCACAGATGGTTCATACCAACCTATACTAAACAGTTTATCATAGGCAGGTAAGGTAGCAATGAACAGGTTACAACAGCAGGCTATGCATCAGAATAGGAGCATACATTAGCAGTAGCGAAATCTAATGCAAGCAGGAGAATAGAATGGGCGATATCTGGAATGCTCAAGGGGGGGGGGCTTGCCTGGTTGCTCTGGCAAGAGAGGGAGGTCGTCAACGGGCTGCTCGTCGGTAGAGTAGTCGTAACCTGGTGCAGCGTCGTCGGTCTCGGCGTCTATCGAGAGAGAAGGAGGGGGAGAGAAACAATAAATTTCACGGCAATAATGCAAACAATATGTATGACATGCCTAAATGATATGCCGGGGTGTTCTACTGCCTAACTAAATGATTTAGTTAAATTAGGAATTTATTCGGATTTATTTAATTAAAGTTGGACACTATTCATTTATCGAAATCGGTCTAATTGTTCAACGTTCTTATAGTTACGGGCGTCTGACGGGAATACAGAGGGCGTATCCGGGTTCGTATCGTCGTTCTGAGCAAGTTTCATGTATAAAATATTTTCATCGGAGTTACGGTTTATTTAATATGATTTTCTAAAGTTTTTATTAATTTCTAAAATTTAATTAATTATTTAATTCAACATTATCCGAAACAGTGCTGATGATGACATCAGCATGACCTCATGCTGATGTCAGCGGTTAATTAAGTTAATCACTAATTACTGTTTAATTAACACTAATTAGTTAATTAGATTAACCTAATCAGGATTAACTAACTAATTAATTAACTAATTAATTATTTTATTTATTTTTATTTTTATTTGCTTAAAATCGTTTCTGGGCCGTGGGCCCCATTCGTCAGCGTCACAGGGGGGGTTCGGGCCCCACTGGGCAGTGGCCCAGGGGGGCCTAACGGGTCGGGGCGACGGGCGCAGCCCGAACGGGCGCTGGCCCGCGGGTGCGCACCCGACTGGGCGGCGCGGGGCAGTCGGCGGGCGCGGGCACCGGCGAGGCCACGGCGGGGCGGGGCCGTGGCGATGCGGGCGGCCACCGGAGGGAGACGCCGGGGCCGTGGAGGGGTACGGCCGGAGCGGGCGGGTGGCGGCGAGGAGCGACGCGGGCGCGCGAGCGAGGGCAGTGGGCGGCGCGCGCGCGCGTGCGGCAGAGCGCGGCGAGGCTGCGGTGCGCGCGGGCGCGGTCGCCATGCTTTACTTTCCCCGAGCTCGAGATCCGCTTTTCAACACAGTACTGGAACAGAGAAAGTCTCCTCCTTTTTTAGCGAAGGGGAGAGGAGAAGGTTGATGGAGATCCCAGCACACGGTGTGGGGTGGTGGAAGCAGCGGTGATTTCAGCAGCTTCGCCAACGCTCTGGAGGAAGAGTGTCACGGGAGAGAGGAGCCCAGGGGCTGAGCTGTTTCTCCATGCACCTCCCCACTATATATAGGGGTGGAGGGGCTGGTTTCTGCCCTCCAAGTCCATTGGGGCGTTGGCAAAGGTAAGGAGAAATCCCATCCTTTCCCTCCCCCCGATTGTTATCCCCTTTTTTAGGATCTTGATCTTATCCCGTCGGATATGATCTTTTCCTTCTAAGGGAATCTTGGTGCGCCTTACTAGGGTGTTGGGGCTTCCCCCACTCACCCACGTTCATGTGGTCCCCCCATGCAGGTGCCCCACTCCGAACCTTCTAGAACCTTCTCTCGGTAAACATCGCGAAAAATCCCGAACATTTTCGCGTGGCCAAATGGACTTCCCATATATAAATCTTTACCTCCGGACCATTCCGGAACTCCTCGTACTTCCAGGATTCTCATCCGAGAACTCCGAACAACCTTCGGGTTACCGCATCAACTAATATCTCTATAACCCTAGCGTCACCAACTTAATGGTGTGTAAGACCCTACGGGTTCGGGAGACACGCAGACATGACCGAGACGACTCTCCGGTCAATAACCACCAGCGGGATCTGGATACCCATGTTGGCTCCCACATGCTCCTCGATGATCTCATCGGATGAACCACGATGTGAGGATTCACATCAATCCCGTACGCATTCCCTTTGTCTATCGGTAACGATACTTGCCCGAGATTCGATCGTCGGTTATCCGATCCAAACCTTTTCAATCTCGTTACCGACCGGCAATCTCTTTACTCGTTCCGTAACACATCATCCTGTGAACAACTCCTTGATCCATTGAGCTCATTATGATGATGTCCTACCGGTGGGCCCAGAGGTACCTCTCCGTTACATGGAGTGCACAATCCCAGTCTCGATTCTGCCACCCCAACGATAACTTTCGGAGATACCCGTAGTGCACCTTATAGCCACCCAGTTACGTTGTGATGTTTGTGCACCCAAAGAACTCCTACGGTATCCGGGAGTTGCACATCTCATGGTCATAAGGAAAAGTTACTTGACATTGGAAAAGCTTTAGCAAACGAACTACACGATCTATTGTGCTAGGCTTAGGATTGGGTCTTGTCCATCACCATTCTCCTAATGATGTGATCCCGTTATCAATGACATCCAATGTCCATTGGTCAGGAAACGTAACCTCTATTGATCAACGAGCTAGTCAACTAGAGGCTTACTAGGGACATGTTGTGGTCTATGTATTCACACATGTATTACGATTTCCGGATAACACATTATAGCATGAATAACAGACAATTATCATGAACAGGAATATAATAATACCATTTTATTATTGCCTCTAGGGCATATTTCAACACTTCAGGACGAAGAGGGGCATTGTTCTGAATAGCTTGTGCCTTTGACGGCCTCGCGGTGGAGGAGGCAGACGTGGTGCAGCATTGTTCTTTGGCGCAGAGGTATTGGGACGGAACGCGTTGTTGGGAATCAAACTCTACGCTTCGGTGCTGACCCGAAGATGAGCCAGCATCACGATAGCGCTTCTGTCGATTTCGTGTGTGTCCCATCTGGCGGTCTCAACAAGAATAGCCTTGTTCACTGAGTTGAGAAGTCATTGATGTCTTGAGCAGCTAGTGCAAGCTTGAGGTCAGGGTGGAGTCCATTACGGAATTCTCCTGTCGCGACATCTGTGGCATGTCTTCTTCAGCATAGCGGGAGAGATCAAGAATTCCCGCTGATAACTTCGACGGTTTTATTGCCCTGGTGAGGTTACGGAACGTGGGTCTTCATGCGTTCCATAATTGCTTGAGGGATGTAACGTGTACGAAAGCAGCCTGGAACTCATACCAGGTGATGACTGTTCCAAACAGGCAGAGTACTCTGTGTGTGTCCCACCTTTGAGCAGCGGGGCCCTTAAGAAAAAGGCCGCGAAGGTGACAAAGTGCGGGGGGCGACATTAGCAGACTCCATCTCGTGAGTGTGTCGCGGAGCCAGTCATCAGCATCCAGTGGCTTGTCAGAGTTGCGAAACGTGCGTTGGGTTGAGTCGCGTAACTCTGTCAAAGTTTTGAGGCTGGGTTCTGGTTCTGGTTGTTCTGATGCGGAAACTGAGCCATGATTCCACCATGACTGGCGGTTAAGCTCAAACTGTTGCATCATAGCCGCCATATAGTCTGGCGGTGGTGGATGTTCAGGGCACGACCACGCCACGACCACCTGGTCTAACCATCCTGCTAAGTATCACCAGGGGGTAGCTTAGTAAAAGCAATTGCGAGTGTTTAGCGACAGTATGATGTAACCGACAATACTTTAAGCAGTGCATAGATACATAACAGTAGTCGTTAAGACATACAGATCCAACACAAAGTCGGGTTCATGCGGACGCATAACAGCGCAAATTAAAAGCTAGACATCTAGGTGGCGCGCAGGCACGCGGTAAGGAAGTAACAACGGACATAGCAAGGCTACATCAACGTCGAGAAAACCACTGTAACGGGGTAACTGCGAGTGCGGACGACGAATATTCGTCGCGGAAGGATCCTATGCTCCATGTGCACTCTGATGCAAACCCGGTCTCGAACTGTAAGAAGAGGTCCACGTGCATGTGTGTGACCTCCAACACAGCCCAGTCATACCGCATAACATCTGAGTCCTGCGCGGGTAAAGGATGTGCTCCGGATGTATCCCTGACGAACAGCGGGCATCAACTGCGTCATAGCATCGTAGAGACGTGCTCGAGTGGCAACCAACTCGACGGCAAGAGCCCGAGCAGTGCGATCCAGAGCCTGAGTGCACTGAATCAGAACGCGGTGGTCATATCGCGAGGCTCGTACGGGCACAATAGCTGTGTATGTATCCGGTAGCATCTCCAGCAGGGGCATACGAATGTATCGGAACTCAGATCATCCAAGATATCACTGAACTGTCCTCGAAGACGTGCGACAGCAAGTAGCGGCATCATGTACGGCCATCTCAATCGTCACGCCGATACCGTGGAAAAGGTGCAGCTCGGTGTCTGAGTCATTCTGCCGATCATAGATACGAACATCAGCATGGTACTGCTCCTGATTAAACTCGCGGTAATCCTCGTAAACCATGTACTCAGGGTACCAGCGTAGCCATTCTGGTCATGAGAGCGATCAGGACAGCTGGAAAACCAGGGGCATCACGAGCCAAGTGCGAAGCACAAGCTGTATCGTAGGACGCGGTGGAAAACAACGGTCCATCTGAAACAGAGGAAATTCAGATTTGTCAAATGACAATGAGAAGTTTAACACAACTCGGAGAGAAAGGTTAAACAAAACATGAAAGAAAATGATTATCAACTAATCAGATCAACGACAGGAAATCGCACAGATATCCAGCTCTCCGGGTAGACGGAGTTACGAGATCCTAAGTGTCGGCGTTTAAAATTTATTAACCCGAATAGAAGAGAGATTAGAGTCCCAGAGTTAGACAGGAATAAAATCCTATACCACCTACCCCCAGTTGGCGATGTGGCCCGTAGCCACACACCAAGTTAGTAAATTAGTTTTTCGGTTTCTAGACTCAATTCGGCCAAGGAATTGGAAGGGGGCTTCCTACAGGCAGTCGGCTCTGATACCAACTTGTGACGCCCCCGGTTCAATCGTACACTAGTCATACACGCAAACGTGTACGATCAGCCCAGGGACTCACGGGAAGATATCACAACACACAACTCTAAACACAAATAAACGGAGGTTCACAATATTACAGACCAGGGATCCGAAGATCCAATACGTAAGTCAGTCATACAAATATATCTGGTACAACATAGTTAGACAAGTTTTGGCCTTAAGAAGGCGAGCACAAACAGCGACACTAGATCGAAAGGCGTTGGCCTCCTGCCTGGGACCTCCGATCCTACTCCTGGTCCGCTGGCTCGATCCAGTAGTACGTGCCCTCTGGACCCGCCTGGTAGTAGGCTCCGGTGGTGCTGGCTCCTGGACTCCATCGTCTGGTGTATCATCAAGGTGGGGTATATGGGGGAAAAGAAAATAAGCAACCGTGAGTACTCATCCGAAGTACTCAGCAAGCAAGGATCTATACTACATATGCAACATTATCAATGGAAAAGGCTGTATATGTGGACTGGGCTGCAGAAATGCCAGAATAGAGAGGAAGGCCTAGTCCTATCGAAGACTAGCATCTTCAAACATCTTCTCAAAGCCATCATCTTGCAGCAGTAGAAGAGAGTAGAATAGCAATTTTATTTAGCAAACATGTTGAAGTACAGCTCAAAGATCCTTCCTCGACTCCCAGCGAGAAGTAATCCCGAAGCTTCAATTAAGTAACAAATCCAGTTTAAGTAGTAGATCGGGATACACAAACTGAGCGTCCTTTACCGTAGGACCGGCTATCGATAGAAGATTCATCCCTGCAGGGTGCCACTACTGTTACCCAACACGCTCGATCAACTCTGGTCGGACATACTTGCTGGGTAATGCCGTCCTCGGAAGATCACACGAAGCAGCGCTCTACCTAGGCTCAGCAGAGAGGTTCAGCACGCCGACTAACCTATGCACCCAGGGGTCTCGGGCCATCGCCCTGGGCACCTGCGCGTTGCGTGGCTGGCCGGGTGCAGGCGCGACACTGAACTCGCCAGTGAGTATCCAGCCCAATCCCGACGATCAGCCCGCACGGTGAATCGTGACGTCTGATAAGCTTTCGGAGAAACGTACATCGCAGAGGGCCCCATAACCATAATCCCCGCGTGGTGGTAGTGCTTATAGGGCACGTCGACCCACTCAGATCACCACCCGAATCCAATAGGCTCAATTAGTATCAAGCGGAGACAATCAGAGTCTCTGATGCTCCGCCACAATGTCACACTCGATTGCCCTCCGGCACACCCGAAATCATAGATCCCCGCGGTCCCACCAGGGTGGACCCGCCTGTGCAAAAGGTCAAGTAACGTGTGTCATAATCATCAGGTGAACGTATGAGGTATCACCCTCGAGGTTCACAACTGAGGGGTTGCACGACAGAGTCGTATCGGACTGGAGAAGGAGGAATCACCCTCATGACCATGACCGAACAGCTATGCTGCAGAGTATTCATCAGAGTGCGTTACGAGGTATCACCCTCGCACTCGATAGTAACTAAGCAGAGTCTACAACTAAGGGGGGTGTGAAGTGAGGCGTCTGTCTCTGATCGACGATCACGTTGATCAGTCGTCGATGAACACAGGGGCGACAAAGTAAGGTGGTGGGGTCACAGATGGTTCATACCAACCTATACTAAACAGTTTATCATAGGCAGGTAAGGTAGCAATGAACAGGTTACAACACACAGGCTATGCATCAGAATAGGAGCATACATTCAGTAGCGAATCTAATGCAGCAGGAGAATAGAATGGGCGATATCTGGAATGCTCAAGGGGGGGGGGCTTGCCTGGTTGCTCTGGCAAGAGAGGGAGGTCTTCAACGGGCTGCTCGTCGGTAGAGTAGTCGTAACCTGGTGCAGCGTCGTCGGTCTCGCGTCTATCGAGAGAGAAGGAGGGGGAGAGAAACAATAAATTTCACGGCAATAATGCAACAATAGTATGACATGCCTAATGATTGCCGGGGTGTTCTACTGCCTAACTAAATGATTTAGTTAAATTAGGAATTTATTCGGATTTATTTAATTAAAGTTGGACACTATTCATTTATACGAAATCGGTCTAATTGTTCACGTTCTTATAGTTACGGGCGTCTGACGGAATACAGAGGGCGTATCCGGGTTCGTATCGTCGTTCTGAGCAAGTTTCATGTAATAAATATTTTCATCGGAGTTACGGTTTATTTAATATGATTTTCTAAAGTTTTATTAATTTCTAAAATTTAATTAATTATTTAATTCAACATTATCCAAACAGTGCTGATGATGACATCAGCATGACCTCATGCTGATGTCAGCGGTTAATTAAGTTAATCACTAATTACTGTTTAATTACACTAATTAGTTAATTAGATTAACCTAATCAGATTAACTAACTAATTAATTAACTAATTAATTATTTTATTATTTTTATTTTTATTTGCTTAAAAATCGTTTCTGGGCCGTGGGCCCCATTCGTCAGCGTCACAGGGGGGGTTCGGGCCCCACTGGGCAGTGGCCCAGGGGGGCCTAACGGGTCGGGGCGACGGGCGCAGCCCGAACGGGCGCTGGCCCGCGGGTGCGCACCCGACTGGGCGGCGCGGGGCAGTCGGCGGGCGCGGCACCGGCGAGGCCACGGCGGGCGGGGCCGTGGCGATGCGGGGGCCACCGAGGGAGACGCCGGGCCGTGGAGGTACGCGCCGAGCGGGCGGTGGCGGCGGGAGCGACGCTTGCGCGCGAGCGGGGCAGTGGGCGGCGCGCGCGGCGGTTTGCTGCAGAGCTGCTGCTACTTGCGTGCTGCTCAGCCATCTCGCGCTAATCCGGCGACCGGGCCGTTCGCTCTCTCCTATCCGTCCTGCGCTGCAGGCATGCCACGGGAAGGGGAAGATATGGCTCACAGTTGTGATGTAACGGGCACGGGCGCGAGCGGATGTCGGACGACTTGCGTTGCGCCCCGGCGACCATGCGACGGCGGCGGGGCACGGCAGCGTTGCGGACGGGATCGTGGATCCCGATCCATGGGGGGGGAAGTGAGCGAGGGAGGGGGTCAGTGGGTTAGGGAGGATTAGTATTCGGGTTTCGGAAGAGTGTCGGTATGCACCTGTAGCAATTATCGAGTGTCCGAGGGTACCGGAGCCACCGGTAGGTTATACTCTACTTGGTTGGCTCATGGCCAAGGTGAGGCCACCAGCCTCAAGGGGGCTGGGCGCGCTTCCACCTCCCCTGCCTCACAGCGCAAATGAAAGAGGGGGCGTCCTAGGTCAGCCCCCGCCGCCTTTCCTTCCCCCCACTGCACAAATATTGAAGGGGGAGAGGCCTGAGGCTTGGCAGCTGCCGGCCCTCCTCCTGGCCTTCGTCCTCCACGCCTAAGGAAGGAAGGGTGGGCGCCTATGGGCTTCCTGCCTTTCCCGTCCCCTCCACCTATATATATGATAGGAGGGGAGGGGGCAACACACCCATGATTCCGCAGCCGGCGGCGCCCCCTCCCTCTATTTCGTCCCGCTCAAACCGTTGTGTCTTTGGCGAACCCTGGGATCAGTTTCACTCACCCACCGTCACCTACGCCGTGTGCTGCCGACTCATCTCTCACTTTGCCTCTCTTGCTGGATCGAGAAGGCGAGGACGTCATCGAGCGACGCGGAGGTGTCCGTGCGTTCGGTGGCTTTATCTGTACGATCGTGAAGTTGTACTACTACCAATCAAAAATCAACCGTTTGCATAACCGCTTCCGCTTATGGGCGATCTAACAAGGGTGTAGATGCTCTTCCCCTCGCGTAGCTATGCATCTCCTGTTGGGAAACTGTAGCATCAATTTCAAAAAATTCTACCTCACTCAAGATCTATCTAGGGATGCATAGTCAACGAGAGGGGTAAAAGGAAAAAACAAAAAAGGAAGAGTGTGTCCACGAGCCCTCTTATACGCAAAAGCGGAAGCGTTAGGTTAACGGGCGTTGATGTTCGAACGTCTCACGATCCTAACGATCAGACCGAGACGGACGGTCACCTCCTTGTTCACACACACTTTCACTTGATGACATCCCTCGAACTCTTGCTCGCAGCAGATGGTCGAGGGAGAGCTTTCCGTCATGCACGATGCGTGGCGACTGGTGTTTTGATGTGATCCGTCGCAGGCTTCGCCTAAGCATTCTACGACTCTATGACCGAGTAGTACACTGTGGAGGGGGGCACTCACACGTGACGGCCCCGGTCAATCGTACCTAGTCATACACGCAAACGTGTACGTCAGCCCAGGTGACTCAGCGGGAAATTCAACAACACACTCTAAACCAAATACACGGAGGTTCACAATTGTACAGACCATGGATCCGAAGATCCGAATACGTAAGTCAGGCTCCAGTGGTACTGACACCTATTGGCAGGTTCATTTTTCGAATGCATGTCATGAGAGATGCATATGCTTCAACATTAAGAATGCGATGCGCTGAATCAAATAATACAGAAGCAGGTACTTGCTCGCGATAGTTTAACAAGAAGGGTATCCCATCACAGTAGCAGGTTGATCCCCTGGACTTCCTTCAATGTCAATGTTTGTAAGCCTGACCACACCACGTGAAGGCATACCCAGTATATAGTTGCGGGTCTGATTGTTGCCATCGGCCATATCCGCACGTCCATCACGAGGAAATCTAACATGATTCTGAGTTTGTCGGCATCTTTAGCGCTGGTGGCCGGTTTGCGGCCTTGAAACATCAAACCATCTTCATGTTGGGGAACGTAGCAGAAGTGAAAATTTCTACGCATCACCAAGATCAATCTGATGGACGTCATCTAGCACGAGTGAAGAGGGAGTTTATCTACATACCCTGTAGATCGTGCGAGCGAAGCGTTCAAGAGAACGGGTTGATGGAGTCGTACTCGTACGTGGATCGCAAACACGGACGCGAGCGCCGAACTGACTGCCCTCCGCGTCCACACACGATCGGAGCAAGACGTCTCGCTCCTTCTTGATCCCAGGGGGGGAGGAGAGGTTGTATGGAGATCCGCAGCATCGACGGTGTGGTGGGTGGAAGCAGGCGTGATTTCAGTCAGGGCTTCGCCAGCGCTATCTCGTAGGAGTAAGAGGTGTCACGGGGTGAGAGGGAGGCGCCAGGCTGAGCTGTTTCTCCCAGCACCTCCGCCACTATATATAGGTAGAGTTGGCTGGTTGCTTGCCGCTCTCAAGTCCATTGGGCGTTGGCAACGGTGGAAGGAAAGCAATCCCATCCTTTCCCGTCGCCACGCGATTGTTATAACCCCCTTTTTAGGGATCTTGATCTTATCCCTTCGGGATATCTCTTATTCCTTTCTAGGGGAATCTTGGTGCGCCTTGACTAGTGGTGTGGGGCCTTGCCCCCACTACCTTGCACTTTCATGGGGTCCCCTCATGCAGGTGGGCCCCACTCGCGGACCATTCTAGAAGCTTCTCGGTACAATACCGAAAAATCCCGAACATTTCCGGTGGGCCAAAATAGGACTTCCATTATAAATCTTTACCTCTCACCATTCCGGAACCCTCGTGACGGCGTCAGGATCTCATCGATACCTCCACAACTCGGGTTACCCGGCATACTAATATCTCTATACCCTAGCGTCACCGAACCCGTAAGTGTGTAGACCCTACGGGTTCGGGAGTACACGCAGCATGACCGCGAACGACTCTCCGGTCAATAACCAACAGCGGATGCTGGATACCCATGGTGGCTCCCACATGCTCCTCGAGATCTCATCGTGAACCACTATGTCAGGATTCAATCATCTCGTACGCAATTCGCCTTTAGTCCTATCGTACTAATACTTGCCACGAGATTCGCTCGTCGGTATCTCGAGACCTTTGTTCAATCTCGTTATCGGTAAAAAAACAATCCTCTTTACTCTTCCGTATCACATCATCCCGTGACAACTCTTTATCAATTTGGGGGGGGGAGGGCTCATATGATGATGTCCTACCGATTGGGTTCCCAGAGTACCTCTCCGTTACATGGAGTGACAAATCCCATTCTCGTCGTAGCCAACCCAACAGATACTTTCGGAGATACCCGTGTGCACCTTTATAGCCACCCAGTTACTTTGTGACTTTTGGTGGGCACCCAAGAACTCCTATCGGTTCCGGGAGTCTGCACAATCTCATGTCTAAGGAAAAGTAGCTGAGCATTGGAAAAGCTTATCAAAAAAAACCGAACCTACACGATCTAGTGGCTATGCTAGGATTGGTCTTGTCGCATCACATCATTCTCATATGATGTGATCCTTTATCAATGACATCCAATGTCCATTGTCAGGAATCTACCATCTTTTTTTTATTGATCAACGATCTAGTCAACTAAGGCTTACTAGGGACATGTTGTTGGTCCTATGTATTCACACATGTATTACGATTTCCGATAACCAATTATAGGCATGAATACAGACATTATCATGACAAGGAAATAAATAATAACCATTTTATTATTGTCCTCTAGGTGGCATATTTCCACATCTCCCACTTGCACTAAGTCATAATCTAGTTACATTGTGATGATCGAACACCCATAGAGTACTGGTTGATCATGTTTTGGGGGGGGCTCGTGAAATGTTTTAGTCAACGGATCTGGGCTACATTCAAATCCGTGTGCCGTTACAAATATCTATGTCTGCCATCTTGAACATGTTCACGGTATGTAGTTGAAGCGAACGCTTGATATGCCTGGTCCTTTGTGACACCTGGGCTCCTTGTCAGGCATGGCTCCGAGTGTTGTCCCAAAGAGCCATTGACCGTCGACGCATTTGGAATCTCCTAGGTCGTGTGATGACTCCTTCATCCATACTGGCTTCTTGTGCTGCCTCCGAGGCTGCTATGTACTCCGCTTCGGCATTTAGAACCCGCCACGACGCTTTGCTTGCAACTGGCACCAGCTTACCGCTCGCACATGGGTCAAATATACAAGTATCCGTCTTTGTGACTTGGAGTCATCCGGATCTTGTGTCCGAAGCTAGCGTCGACGTAACCCTTTTACGACGAGCTCTTCGTCACCTCCATTCCGAGAACAGATCCTTAGTCGTTTTTCATGGACTTCAGGATGTTCTTGACCGCTGTCGCAGTTTTCCTTGCCGGGATACTTGGTAGCCTACCACCTACCAAACTTACACCAGGTTTGACAGAAGTCTGGTACACAGCATGCATATAATATACCCGATGGCTGAGGCATAGGGGATGACACTCATACTCTTCTATTCTTTTGCCGTGGTCTGCTTGAGCGAGCTCAATTTCACACCTTGGCAATATCAGGCAAGACCCCTTCTTGGACTGTCCATATGGAACTTCTTCAATATCTTATCAAGGTATGTGCTTTGCGAAAGACCTATTAGGCGTCTCGATCTATCTCTATATATCTTTATTCCTAATATATAAGCAGCTTCTCCAAGGTCCTTCATTGAAAAGCCCTTATTTCAAGTCGGCTTTATAGCTTCCAAGAATCTATATCTTTTCGCATCAGGCATATGTCATCCACATATCATATTAAAGGCTATCAGTGCTCCACTCACTTTCTTGTAAAACAGGCTTCTCGCAAGTTGATAAACTCAATATCGCTTGATCACTCGTCAAAGGGAATTTTCGCAACTCCGAGATGCTTGCACCAGTCCCATAGAGGAGACTCGCTGGAGCTTGCACACTTGTTCAGCATCTTCCTCAGGAGACGTAAAACCTTTCGGTTGCATCACATATACAAACTCTCTGTTAAGAAAATCCATTAAGGAATGCATAGTTTTGACAGTCCTTTGCCAGTTATCCTAAATATAGTTGGGCAATTGCTAACATGATTTCGGACGGATCTTAAGCTCGCTACGGGTGAGAAAATCTCACGTAGTCAACACCTTGACTTGTCAAAGTAACCCTTTAGACAAGCATCTAGCTTTGTAGTATGTAACACATTAAGCACGCGTCCATCTCCTTCTTGAAAGATCCATTTATTATCAATGGCTTGGCCGATCATCGGAAGTCATCAAAGTCCATATTTCGTCTTCATACACATGTCCCATCTCGTATTATGGCTCAAGCCATTTGAGGAATCTGTTTTCGGGTTCTCATCATCGCTTCTTCATAGTTCAGTAAGGTTCATGTGTCCATAACAGCCTCATTCAGGACAGGATTCCTACCACTCTGGTGCGGAACGTGCGTGCTCTGGTCACCTACGAAGTTCATGGTAGTACTTGATGATCATGATCATTATCAGATAACTCCTCTCTAATGCGGTGTAGGCAGTCGCACTGAAACTATTTCTGTGATGCTACTGTCAACGTTCGAAGGGGTACCACCTCATCACAACTCCACTTCCTCCCACTAGCGTCTTTCGAGAGAACTCTTTCTCTAGAAAGGATCGCGTCCTGGCAACAAAGATCTTGGCCCTCGGATCTGATGTGAAGGATACCCAATAGTTTCGCTTAGGTTATCCTATGGAATACTCATTTTCGTCGACACTCTGCTTTTTTTTTTTTTGGGTTCGAGCTTCTTCTGGTTGAAGTTTCTTCACATAAGGCATCTGCATCCCCAAACTTTCCAAACGACGCTTAGGGTTTCGTCCCAAACATATTTCAATACGGTGGCGTCTCAACGTATTTCTGCGTTTTCCCTATTTAAAGTGAATGGTCGGGCATTCTCTAAAGCATGAACCCCAAACGGATAGCGTTAATCGTAAAACTCATAGGTATCGCCCATCTCCAATAGAGTGCGATTACTACGTTCGGAACACCATTCGCTGAGTTGTTCCAGGCGGCGTGAGTGTGAAACAATTCCCCTTTCCTTAAGTGGGTGTCAAATTCATGACTCAAATATTCTCCTCCAGATCTGATCGTACAACTTTATTTTCCTTGTCACGTTGATTCTCAACCTCACTCTGAAATTCCTTGAACTTTCAAGGTCTCAGACTTGTGCTTCATCGAGTAGGTCATACCCATACTACTCAACTCATCGTGAGGGGAGAACATAACGATAACTCACCGTGAAGGAAAGCCTCAACACTCCTTGACAACACACATCAGTAATGTATGATCTCCATAATTTGGTTGCTCGCTCCTTGTTCGCTGAGAACGGAGTCTTGTTCATCTTGCCCAAGAGGCATGGTTCGGCATCTGTCAATATTCATAATCAAGAACTCGCAAACTTCCATCTGCATGGAGTGTCTTCATGCGTTTAAAAATGGTCACCGAATACCAAGGCGCAGTGCCACAGTATGTGGGACTATCGTATCAAACCTATGGCATTTCGTGGCTATTCACAGTATAAACATGTTTAACGAGCACAGTTCGACTAATCAATAAAAATAACCCATCACCGCGGTGCATGACCATAAACATATCTCTCCTATAAATAGACAACATTATTCTCAGATTTAAATGAGTAGGCCATCTCGGCATTAAGCAGATCCAGATACAATGTTCATGCTCAAGCTGTATATAACAATTAGTGAGGTTTCAAACTACTCCCTAGGTATGATGCAGAGGTATCGTGCCAAAAACCGGCGACATCATCGACCTTGGAACGCATTCCCGACGCGCATCGTCACCTCGTCCTTTGCCATTTATTTTCCTTTTCTAACCTATCTTGCTCTCCCCCCCCCCCCCCTTCCCCCTTTTTTTCTCTTTTCCCCCCCCCCTCCTTCTAAAACTCTCTACGCTGATTCCGCAGTTCTGCTTTGAGTTACAAAGATGAGCAACCGCACGCGAGTATCAAATACCCAGGAACTACTACGAGTGCTGTTAAGGTACACATCAATTACATGTATATCATATATACCTTTGGTCTTGCCGGCCTTCTTGTCGTCAAGTACTTGGGGCATTTCGCTCCAGTTACGCGTTCCCTTGCATAAAACACTCGTCTCAGGCTTGGGGCGCATTCTTCGACTTCTCGGCGGCAGCTGGCTTACCGGGCTGGCGGCAACTTCCTCTGCCGTCCTTCTTTGAATTTCTGCTTACCCTTGCCCTTCTTGAACTTAGTGGTTTTATTCACCATCAAACTTGATGTTCCTTTCTGATCTCTGCCCCTCCGCTGACTTCATCATCCATTACCTCAGGAATGTCTTTTCCTATCCCCTGCATGTTGAAGTTCATCACGACGCTCTTGTATTTTTTTTTTTTTTTGTTTCTAGGGGGAAGCGACTGAGATTCTGTCAAAGACTCGCGTCATCCTGGAGATTAACTCCCGAGCTAGACAAGCGGCTGTGCAACCCAGACATTTGAGTATGTGCTCTCTGACAGAACTATTTTCCTCGCATCTTTACGCTGTATAACTTATCGGAGACTTCATATCTGCTCGATCGCGGGCATGACTTGAAACATTTTCACTCTTCGAACATCTCATATGCTCCGTGATGCTCAAACGCTTTGGAAGCCTCCGGTTCTAAGCTGAAGAGTCATGCCGCACTGAACAAACAAAGGAGTATCATCGGGCGTGTCTGTCCAAACGTTCAATCGTCTGGCTCTGTGAGAGGGGCAGGTGGGTCACTAACGGTGCCTCAAGGACATATGATTTCTTTGGCAGCTGCTGAGGATAATCTCTCAGTTACGGACCCAGTCCTCATAGTTGCTACCACTCGTCTTTCAGCTTGTTTTTCTCTAGGACGGCATCTGAAGTTGAGGGTTCCATTATCGTTGGCCATTTGATCTAGCGATATAATATGTAAAATTAGACTAATTTATGACATTAAGTGCATCAATCAAATTATGTAATGAACTCACGCACTCATATAGACATCCCTCTCGTCCATCTAAGTGATTACATTATCGCCCGAATCGACTAGGCCTGGTCCGATCATCACGTGAGACGACTAGTCATCAACGTGAACTCCCCATGTTGATCGTACTTCTATACGACTCATGCTCGACCTTTTCGGTCTCTTGTGTTCCGAGGCCTGTCTGTACTGCAGGGCTGCCATTTTCAACCTAAGTGTATTGCTGTGTAAATCGCTTACACCCGTTGTATTCGAACGATTAGAATCTATCACACCGATCACAATAGTGCTTCGAAATCAACGAACGTCGCAACGGTGGCACATTAGGGACACGTTCTTGAATTTTAGTAAGGTATCACTTATTATGCTACCCGTCGTCTAAGCAATAGATGCAAAACATGATAAACATCTCATGGCAATCAAATAGTGACCTGAATGGCCATGATCACTTGGCTCGCTTTTGATCTCCTCTTCGGGCTCCATGATCATCATCGTCACCGGCATGACATCCCTGACTCCATCATCATTAAAAAACAAAAAAAAAAGGATCTCCATCATCGTGTCTTCATGAAGTTGTCTCGCCAACATTACTTCTACTACTACTGCTACACGGTTGCAATAGGAAAGTAATTACATGGGGCGAATTTCATGACACGCCGTCATATACTAAATTAAGACCTCCTATGGCTCCTGGGTCCGGTTGTTCATACATCGACTGTCAAGTCGTGATTCTATTAGTCCAGAACATGATCATCTCATACCTCACATATATCCATTCATCACATCCTTGGGCCTATATCACATCACAAAGCACATTGCTGCTAAACAAGTTAGACTTCCTCTAATTGTTGTGCAAGTTTTTTAGCGTGTCTGCTATAGGTTTTCTAGCAAGAACGTTCTTCCTACGTCCAAAACGCAAACGTGATATTCCCATTTCTATTACCCTTCATAAGGCCCCTGATTTCGAATCCGATCCACTAAGTGGGAGAGACAGACACCTGGCTAGCCAGCTCTTATGGCAACTAGTGGCATGTCAGTCGGTGCACCTTGTCTCACTAGGGCTCGGCGCGTACGTGTAGGTCGGTCCTGTCCGCTTCATCCCAGCAGTGCCCGGCAGAATCAAGATAAGACTAGTACCGGCAAGAAGATTGAAATCAACGCCCACACTACTTGTGGTTCTAGCTCGATGCAATACTACGCATAGACCTAGCCTTGAGCCACTGTGGGGAACGTAGCAGAATTTTACATTTTCTACGCCATCAGCCCTGCCAAGATCATCTTGGAGTCATCTAGCACGAGTGAGCGGGGATTTATTCTACATACCCTTGTGATCGGGCGAGCGGAAGCGTTCAGAGAACGGGGTTTATTGAGCGTACTCTTCGTGATCCACATCACTTGATGACCGAGCGCCAACGGACGGCTCCCTCCGCGTTCATACATCACGTACGTAGGCAAGACGTCTCCTCCTTCTTATCCACAAGGGGGGATGGGGGGGATAGGTTGATGGAGTCCAGGGCAGCACGACTGTGGGGTGGTGGAAGCAGCGGATTTCAGTGGCAGGGCTTCGGGGTCCAAGCGGCTAGCTGGAGGAGGAGAGGTGCACGTAGGGAGAGGGAGGCGCATGGTGCTGGTCCTGTTTTCTCCATGCACCTCCCCACTATATTAGGGGTGGGAGGGGCTGTTTCGGCCGTCCAAGTCCACTGGGCGTTGGGCAAAGGTGGAGGATAATCCCATCCTTCCCTTCCCCCCCGATTGTTTATCCCTTTTTTAGGATCTTGATCTTAATCCCTTCGGGATATGATCTTATTCCTTCTAAGGGGGAATCTTGGTGCGCCTTGCTAGGGGTGGTGGGGCCGTGCCCGCGGCACTACCCACGTTCTGTGGTCTCCCCCCTGCAGGTGGGCCCTACTCCTGAAAAAAAAAAACCTTCTAGAACCTTCTCGGTAGGCACATACGAAAAATCCTCGAACATTGTCCGTGGCCAAACTAGGACTTCCATATATAATCTTTACTCCTGACCATTCCGAAGCTCCTCGTTACTTCCAGGATCTCATCCGGACTCCGAACAACCTTCGGGTTACCGCATACTAATATCTCTATAACTCCGCGTCACCGACCTTATTGTGTAAGACCCTATGGGGGTTCGGGAGACACTCAGACATGACCGAGACGACTCTCCGGTCATAACCACGCGGATCTGGATACCCATTGTTAGCTGCGCCGGGGGGGCCTCTCCCCAATCCCTCGTGATCTCATCGATGAACCACTATGTCGAGGATTCACAATCCGCGTACGCATTCCCTTTGTCTTCGGTTACATACTTGCCGTGGGGGAGATTCGATCGTCTTATCTCTATACTTGTTCAAATCTTTTTTTTTTTTTATTTTGTTACCGGCAAGTCGCTTTCCTCGTTCCGTAATCACATCATCCTTGAACAACTCCTTGATCACTTGAGCTCATTATGATGATGTCCTACCGGTGGGCCCATGAGACCTCCCGTTCACATGGAGTGACAATCCCATCTCGATTCGTGCCACCCAACATTATACTTTCGGTGAGATACCCGTAGTGTCACCTTATGAGCCCCTCAGTTACGTTGTGATTTGGGTGCACCCAAAGAAATCCTACGGTATCCGGGAGTTGCACAATCTCATGGTCTAAGGAAAAGTTACTTGACATTGGAAAAGCTTAGCAAACGAACTACACGATCTAGTGCTAGCTTAGGAGTGGGTCTTGTCCTCACATCATTCGCATAAAAAAAAAACCTAATGATGTGATCCCTTTATCAATGACATCCACTGTCCATTGTCATGGAGGGGGGGGGGGGGGAAAAAGGTAGGGGGGAAGGGGAAGAAAAAAAAATGAAACCGTAACCATCTATTGATACGAGCTATTCGAACTAGAGGCTTACTGGACATTTGTGGTCTATGTATCACACATGTTTCCGATTTCGGATCACACACTTATAGCATGAATAACGTGTAGTACAGCTATAATGGGTGTAGCTAACAATTATCATGAACAATGCCAATATAATAATCACCATTTTATTTATGCCTCTAGGGTCCTATTTCCACACTTCAGGACGAAGGGGCATTGTTCTGAATCGCTTGTGCCTTTGCCGGCCTCGCGGTGGAGGAGGCGACGTGGTGTCGCATTGTTCTTTGGCGCGAGGTATTGGACGGAACGCTTGTTGGGAATCCAACCTCACGCTTCGGTGCTGAGCCCGAAGATGAGCCGCATACATGCGCTTCTGTTCGAGTTCTTGTTTTCTCATCTGAGCGGTCTCAACAGAATAGCTTGTTCACTAAGATTTGGAGAAGTTCATTGATGTCTGAGCAGCTAGTGCAAGCTTGAGGTCAGGGTGTATCTCATTACGGAACTTCTCGTCCTGGCTGCGAGCATCGTGGCGATGTCTTCCTATAGCATATTGCGGGAGAGATAATCCCTAAGAGGGTGAGTGAGGGATCCGACATTAATTTAAGCTTCACGGTTTATTTGGCCTGGTGTGAGGTTTTACGTAACTGGGTCTTCATGCGTCCATAATTGCTTGAGGGATGTAACGTGTATCGAAAGCAGCCTGGAACTCATACCAGTTGAGATGACTGTTCCAACAGGCAAGTACGCTTGTGTTGTGTCCCACCATTGAGCATCGGGGCCTATTGAGAAAGCCCTTAAGAAAAAGGCGCCGCGAAGGTGACAAAGTTGCGGGGGCGACATTAGCATACTCCATCTCGTGAGTGATGTCGCGGAGCAGTCATCAGCCATCCATGGCTTGTCAGAGTTGCGAAACTGCGTTGGGTTGAGTCGCGTAAACTCTGTCAAGTTATTGAGGGCTGGGTTCTGGTTCTGGTTGGTTCTGATCGGAACTGAGCCATGATTCCAACCATGAACTGGCGGTTAAGCTCAAACTGTTGCATCATAGCTGCCATAATAGTCTCGGTGGTGGATGTTCAGGGGCACGACATGACCACGACCACCTGGTCTAACCATCCTGCTAGTATCACAGGGGTATCCATAGTAAAGCATTGCGAGGTTTGCGACTAGATTAACACGACCAATACTTTAAGCAGTGCAATAGATACATACAGTCATTTAAGACATACAGATCATATCACAAAGTCGGGTTTCATGCGGACGAGCAAACGCGCAAATTAAAAGCTAGACATACTAGGGGCGCGCAGGCACGCGGTAAGGAAGTACACACGACATAGCAAAGGCTACATCAACGTCGAGAAAACCACTGTAACGGGGTAAACTGCGAGTGCGGACGACGAATATTCGTCCGGAAGGATCCTTGCTCCATGTGCACTCTGATGCAGAACCCGGTCTCGAACTGTAAGAAGAGGTCCACTGCAGTGTGTGACCTCCAACACAGGCCAGTCAATACAGCAGCATCTGAGTCCTGCGCGGGTAAGGATGTTGCTCCGGATGTATCCCTGCACGAACGCGGGCATCAACGCGTCATAGCATCGTAGGACGTGCTCGAGTGGCAACCAACTCGACGGCAAGAGCCCGAGCATGGCGATCCAGAGCCGAGTGCACTGAATCGAACGCGTGGTCATATCGGCGAGGCTCGTACGGGGCACAGATAGCTGTGTAGTTCCGTAGCATCTCCAGCAGGGCGCATACGGAATGTTCGGAACTCAGAGTCATCCAAGATATCATGAACTGTCCTCGAAGACGTGCGACGCATAGTAGGCGGCATCATGTACTGCCATCGTCAATCGTCACGCCGATACGTGGAAAGGTGCACCTCGGTGTCTGAGTCATTCTGCCGATCATAGATACGAACATCAGCATGGTACTGCTCCTGATTAAACTCGCTGTAATCCCTCGTAAACCATGTACTCAGGTACCAGCGGTGACCAAGTCTGGTCATGAGAGCGATCAGGACAGCTGGAAAACCAGGGGTCATCACGAGCCCCAAGTGCAAGCACAAGCTGTTCGTAGGACGCGGGAAACAACGGTCCATCTGAAACAGAGGAAATTCAGATTTGTCAAATGACAATGAGAAGTTTAACACAACTCGGAGAGAAGGTTTAAACAAAACAATGGAACAGGAAATGATCATCACTAATCAGATCAACGACGGGGAAATCGCACAGATATCCAGCTCTCCGGTAGACGGATTTACGAGATTCCTAAGTGTGGCGTTAGTAAAATTTATTTAACCCGATAAAGAGAGATTAGAGTCCCAAGTATAGACGAGGATAAAGATCCTAATACCACCCAGTTGGCGATTGGGCCCGTAGCCACACAGCCAAGTTAGTAATTAGTTTTTCGTTTCTAGACTCAACTTCGGCCAACGGAATTGGAAGGGGGCTTCCTACAGGCATCGGCTCTGATACCAACTTGTGAGGCCCCCCGGTTCATCTCTACACTAGTCATACACCAACGTAACTGAATCAGCCCAGGGACTCACGGGAAGATATCACAACACAACTCTAAACACAATAAACGGAGGTTCACAATATTACAGACCAGGGATCCAAGATCCGATACGTAAGTCAGTCATACAAATAATATCTGGGTACAGACATAGTTAGACAAGTTTTGTGCCTTAAGAAGGCTAGCACAACAGCGACACTAGATCGAAAGGCGTTGGCCTCCTGCCTGGGAGCCTCCGATCCTACTCCTGGTCCGCTGGCTCGATCCAGTAGTACGTGCCCTCTGGACCCGCCTGGTAGTAGGCTCCGGTGGTGGCGTCTGGCTCCTGGACTCCATTCTCTGGTGTATCATCAAGGTGGGGTATATGGGGGAAAAGAAAATAAGCAACCGTGAGTACTCATCCGAAGTACTCAGCAAGCAGGATCTATACACATATGGCACATTATCAATGGAGAAAAGGCTGTATATGTGGACTGGCTGCAAATGCCAGAATAGAGAGGAAGGCCTAGTCCTATCGAAGACTAGCATCTTCAAACATCTTCTCAAAGCCATCATCTTGCAGTCAGTAGAAGAGAGTAATAGGCAATTTTATTTAGCAAACATGTTGAAGTACAGCTCAAAGATCCTTCCTCGACTCCCAGGCGAGAATCTCCGAAGCTTCAATTAAGTAACAAGTATCCAGTTTAAGTAGTAGATCGGGATACACAAACTGAGCGTCCTTTACCGTAACCGGCATCGATAGAAGATTCATCCCTGCAGGGGTGCACTCTGTTACGCCCAACACGCTCGATCACTCTCTGGTCGGACTACTTGGCTGGGTTATGCCGGTCCTCGGAAGATCCAACACGAGCAGTCGCTCTACCTAGGCTCAGCAGAGAGGTCTCACGCCGGACTAACTATGCACCCAGGGGTCTCGGGCCATCGCCCTGGGCACCTCGCGTTGCGTGGCTGGCCGGGGGCAGGCGCGACCTGAACTCGCCATGAAGTATCCACGCCAATCCCGACGATCAGCCCACGTGAATCGTGACGTCTGATAAGCTTTCGGAGAAACGTACATCGCAGAGGGCCCATAACCATATCCCGCTGGTGGTAGTGCGTATAGGGCACGTCGACCGCACTCAGATCACACACCCGAATCCAATAGGCTCATAGTATCAACGGGACAAGTATCTAGGACGCGTGGCATTCAATGGTACACTGAACGAATGCACCTCTGTACCCCCCAGGCACTAGCCCTCCGGCACAGCAAAATCATAGATCCCCAGCGGGTACCCACCAGGGTGGACCCGCCTGTGCAAAGGTCAAGTAACCGTGTGGTCATAATCATCAGGGACGTATGCAGGTATCACCCACGCGGTTCACACTGAGGTTGTTGCACGACAGAGTCGTATCGGACTGGAGAAGGAGGAATCACCCTCGATGACCCTGACCGAAACAGCTATGCTGCAGAGTTTCATCAGGAGTGCGTTACGAGGTATCACCCTCGGCACTCGATAGTAACTAAGCGAGTCGTACAACTAAGGGGGTGTGAAGTGAGGCGTCTGTCTCTGATCGACGATCACGTTGATCGAGTCGTGATGAACAAGCAGGGGCGACAAAGTAAGGTGTGGGGGTCACAGATGGTTCATACCAACCTATACTAAACAGTTTATCATAGGCAGGTAAGGTAGCAATGAACAGTTACAACAGCGGCTATGCATCAGAATAGGACATACATTAGCATAGCGAATCTAATGCAAGCAGGAGAATAGAATGGGCGATATCTGGAATGCTCAAGGGGGGGGGGCTTGCCTGGTTGCTCTGGCAAGAGAGGGAGGTCGTCAACGGCTGCTCTGTCGGTAGAGTAGTCGTAACCTGGTGCAGCGTCGTCGTCTCGGCGTCTATCGAGAGAAGGAGGGGAGAGAAACAATAAATTTCACGGCACATAATGCAAACAATATGTATGACATGCCTAAATGATATGCCGGGGTGTTCTACTGCCTAACTAAATGATTTAGTTAAATTAGGAATTTATCGGATTTATTTAATTAAAGTTGGACACTATTCATTTATCGAAATCGGTCTAATTGTTCAACGTTCTTATAGTTAGCGGGCGTCTGACGAGGAATACGAGGGCGTATCCGGGTTCGTATCGTCGTTCTGAGCAAGTTTCATGTATAAAATTTTCCATCGGAGTTACGGTTTATTTAATATGATTTTCTAAAGTTTTTATTAATTTCTAAAATTTATATTATTTAATTCACATTATCCGAAACAGTGCTGATGATGACATCAGCATGACCTCATGCTGAGTGTCAGCGGTTAATTAAGTTAATCACTAATTACGTTTAATTACCACTAATTAGTTAATTAATTACCTAATCAGGATTAACTAACTAATTAAACTAATTAATTTTTTATTTATTTTATTTTTATTTGCTTAAAATCGTTTCTGGGCCGTGGGCCCCATTCGTCAGCGTCACAGGGGGGTGTTCGGGCCCCACTGGCAGTGGCCCAGGGGGCCTAACGGGTCGGGCGACGGGCGCAGCCCGAACGGGCGCTGGCCCGCGTGCGCACCCGACTGGGCGGCGCGGGGCAGTCGGCGGCGCGGCACCGGCGAGCCACGGCGGGGCGGGGCCGTGGCGATGCGGGCGCCACCGGAGGGAGACCCGGGGCCGTGGAGGGGTACGGCCGGAGCGGGCGGTGGCGGCGAGAGCGACGCGGTGCGCCGAGCGAGGGCAGTGGGCGGCGCGCGCGCGCGTGCGGCAGACGCGCGGCGAGGCTGCGGTGGCGCGCGGGCGCATGCGCGAGCAGGCGAGCGTCGGGCGGAGCGCGGCACGTGGCGCGGTGCGGGGCGCTGCCGGGGCGCGTCCGGCGCGCGGCATGGCCACGGGAAGGGGAAGATTAGGGGTGTGCT